>CAUYPK010082513.1:0-61731 GCA_963574355.1 Loris lydekkerianus
GGCAATTGAAGCAGCTTCAAAAATACACTACTGGGACTTGATCAAACTAAAAAGCTTCTGCAGAGCCAAGAACACAGTAAGTAAAGCAAGCAAACAGCCCTCAGAATGGGAGAAGGTATTTGCAGGTTATGTCTCCAACAAAGATTTAATGACCAGAATCCACAGAGAACTCAAACGTATTAGCAAGAAAAGAACAAGGGATCCCATTGCAGGCTGGCAAGGGATTTGAAGAGAAATTTCTCTGAAGAAGACATGCGCGTGGCCTTCAGACATACGAAAAAATGCTCATCATTTTTAATCATCAGAGAAATGCAAATTAAAACTACTTTGAGATATCATCTAACTCCAGTGAGTCTAGGCTATATCACAAAATCATAAGACCAGAGATGGTGGCGTGAACGTGGAGAAAAGGGAATACTTTTGCACTGTTGGTGGGAATGCAAATTAATACATTTCTTTTGGAAAAATATATAGAGAACACTTAGAGATCTAAAAATAGATCTGCCATTCAATCCTGTAATTCCTCTACTGGGCATATACCCAGAAGACCATAAATCACATAATAACAAACATATTTGTAACAGAATGTTTATTGCAGCCCAATTCACAATTGCTCACTCATGAAAAAAGCCCAAGTGCCCATGCATCCACAAATGGATTAATAAATTGTGGTATATGTACACCATGGAATATTATGCAGCCTTAAAGAAAGATGGAGACTATCTCTTTCATGTTTACATGGATGGAGCTGGAACATATTCTTCTTAGTAAAGTATCTCAAGAATGGAAGAAAAAGTACCCAATGTACTCAGCCTTACTATGAAACTAATTTAGGGCTTTCACATAAAAGTTATAACCCAGTTACAACCTAAGAATAGGGGGAAAGGTGAAAGGGAGGGGATGGAGGGGGAGGTGGGTAGAGGGAGGGGGATTGGTGGGATTATACCTGTGGTACATCTTACAAGGGTATATGTGAAACTTAGTAAATGTGGAATGTAAATGTCTTAGCACAATAACTAAGAAAATGCCAGGAAGGCTATGTTAACCAGTGTGATGAAAATGTGTCAAACTGTCTGTGAAACTAGTGTATGGTGCCCCATGATCACATTAATGTACACAGCTATGATTTAATTAAAAAAAAAAAAAAAAGAAAGAAAGAAAAAAATTGGGCCCAACCCAATTTACTCCAGGCGAGGGCGGGTGGGTTGCTTGAGCTTAGGAGTTGGAGACCAGTCTGAGCAAGAGCCAAGACCCTATGTGTAAAAATAATAGCTGGGTGTTGTGGCAGGCGTCTGTAGTCTCATCTATGTGGGAGGCAGCGGCAAGAGGATCTCTTGAGCCCAACAGTTTGAGGTTGCTGTGAGCTATGATGTCATGGCACTCTACCAAGGATAAGAAACTGAGAGTCTGTATCAAAAATAACAATAATAATTAAAAAACAATTTAAAAAATAAAATAAAATAAAAAACATGTTATTATAAAATAATAAAACTTCTTAAAATATTATATTACATTTGTATATGTGTATGTGTACGTTTTCAAATGATGATATGGTCATGAAGATAAATATGGATTAAATGTACTATGCATTTTTATAAGTTATGTTACACAAACTTATGGGATACTTATGGGATATGTCATTTGATTATATGGAGGGATAGATAATGTGTGACAATGATGATGGGGGAGATTGCACTAAAACTTTTGTAAAATTATATATAGAAAGAATGATTAAAAATCTAAATATGTATAGTTTATTTAACTGATTCTCCAATATATTTTTTTGCCTTTTATTATCTCTGAAATTAGAATGAAGCTTATAATTCATGGCATCTGATAACTCACAAATGACAGAATTTCTTATTATTATTTTTTTTTTTTTGCTTTCATAATGGTATATAAAATAATGTATGAGGTAGGTATTAAGGTATAATAGTATATTAGTATATGGCATCATTATGCTAATATTATATGCCTCAAAAAGTGTTTTTAACCCAAGTTTATAATGGTGCCTCCACTTCAACAGTGGAGTGGAGCTTTAAAAACCAGTCTTTTTCACTTTTCTCTAAGTAGATTAAAAAAAAATTGTGGAAGGGTAAAAAATCAATCTATTGGGACAGAGTCATCTAGTGACCAAATAATCTAGCAGTGTATTACACTCTGATAAGTGGATTAAAAGAAGAGAGGCCAGGCACATGTTGAAATCCACATAGGAGAAGAGTTTAAACATGAGTGTTTCATCATCCCTTCGGCAACCCTTAGGCAGCCAGAGTATGACAACGAAGGATTCTTCCAGCCTCCATTGCCACCTCACTGGCAACCTCAAGCCCTGATCCCCCCAGTCTTCCTCCTGCTGCTTCTAGAGGGAATAGCAGTCAAAGCAGACAGTGTTTCCCTGGGTTGTGAAGTAACAACACCCAGAGGAAACTGAAATTTGGCCACAGGGCTCAGTAAAGTGGAACTCCTACCTTGAATCCCAGTGCGACCCATTTAAAATACTAGGTCTATCTGATTTCACTCAGGATTTTCCAAAAGTCAGCATTTAGGAACATGCAATGTTATCTGCCTCAATTTTCCATTTGCTTGAAAAATAGTTCCTGACAATTAATATGTAATAAACAGAATGAATTTATTTAGAATCACTTTTGCTCTTTTACGATTTGAACATGTAGCTGATTCTCAAACAGACTAAAGCCAGTTTTTATGCTTATGATCCCTAAAGTCCTTATTCTTTCTGTCAATATCCTCCCACTGCACCAATAAAGATCTTTGAATCTAAAAAGGAAAGAGAAGAGGAAACCCACAAAAGAGTAAAGGCAAACACTTTGGTTCCAGAGCCCATAAGTTAGAAAGCAATGTTTAATTTTGCTCCATATTTCAATGGTCTTTGTCAGGGCAGGCTGCAATAACAAATTACCACAGATGGGGCAGCTAAAGCAATAAATATTTATTTCTCACAGTTCTGGGAAACAGAAGTCTGAGACCAAGGCTCCAGCACAATTGGGTTGCAACTGCCGACTTCTCCTTGTATCTGCACATGGTGGAAAGGGAGCTGACTGCCTCTCTGGCTTCTTATACACAATAATGGCACTAATCCCATAAAAAGGGCCTCACCCTCATGTCCTATTTACCTCCTAACAGCCCCAACTCCAAATACTGGCATGTTGGTGTCAGGGTTACAACATCTGAATTTTGGGAGGGTCCATTCAGTCCACTGAAGTCTTATGACAGGTTTGGCATTGGCTGGATGGAGGAGTATATAAAATAACTATCTGTCTAAGTTCCAGAATTTAGATGACTTATAATCAGGAAGTAAAACAGACAATAATATATAGGACGAAGTACTCTTTAGCAATCACTCAGATCACTACTTGCGAATATACCATTTGTAAAAGTGTCCTTTCTTCCCCTAGATGTTGTCCCCATTCCTTCTACCCCAAACTTCCTAAGTCCATTTGTGCAATATACAAGCTGTTCTTGGCTAATGGGGTCAAGCTGATGGCTGGTATAAGATGAGGTTCTGCCCCAATTTTTTTCTTTATCCTCCCAGTCCCTTCTCCATGGGATCATGAATGTGATAGACTGGCCGATTTTCCTACTTTTTGCCTATTTATAGCTCAGTTAATTTTATCTCAGCAACCTTTTCTCACCAGTACATATTCTCTCATTTCCTTGCCCACTTTCTTCTAATGCCAATTGCGTCAGGAAAGAGCTAGGGAAAGTTTGAAACATATTGTGTGATTAAATTAAAACAATTTTTTGAAAAAAACAAAACTTCTCTGGATGATAAACATTTTACATTTGGAATTTTATAAAAGAAAAGAGGCTTAGCATTTTAAAAATATGTGTTCCCCACCCCACCCCCCAAAAAAATCTGAAATAGAAAAATACAAATTACTAAAACTGGGACTTTCAGAAATACTACCTATCACTTGTCTGCTTGAAGTATATTCTAGGGAGAGCTGGGGAGTCAGGTATCAAGCAGACAAGAGAATATTCAGTGATAGATAATGTGAAGTCCTTTGTAAAATAACCAACCAAAGAAATCCTAGGCCCAGCACAAGCTGTAAGACAAAAAAAATAATTTGAAGGATTCAATCACAATGGAAAAAAAAAATGTACAGAGCAAAGCTGGAAGCTCATAAAGAAAGGTCATTTTCCTATTAGTTTTAAGGAGCAGTAGAGAGAAAATGAAAACCTAGGATTTGCTGAACCCAGGGCCTCTGTGTGCCGTTATACAAGTTATGAACTCCACAAAGGCTTTCAATGGTGTTGAGTTGGGCTAAACTCAATTTGTGTTCCCCAGTGTGGCACTACCTTTGTTTGGAGAAAAGGTCAGCTTTTTGCTGCCTGAAGGGATGTGGCTTCCTTGTGGGAAGGGGCTTGGGGAGGATTTTTATAATTAGCATGTGGCGATTTGAAAAAAGGGCTCCCAAATTTGTCATTACTCTTCCCACCAAAAAGTGGAGCCTAGGGTCCACCTACTTTGAATAAGAGCTTTCTACGGCTTAATCAATCAACTATAGTGAAGGAACACTATGGCAGCTTCTCCTTTCTGCATTTTGGAATGTTCACCTCTAGAATCTAGCTGCCATGCTGTGAGGAAGCCCAGGCAATGTGGAAAGGCCTCATCCAGGTGTTCTACCTGATGGTCCCAGGTGCCAACTCACAGCCAGCATCAACCACTAAACAGGTTTTTGAAGACATCTCCAGATGAAAGCCAGCTCTTGGGTTACCTACAGCCTTCCAGTCTCTCCATGTGATGACATGGGCCAGAGGCAAGCCATCCCTGTCTGAATTCCTGAGCCACAGTGTCCACGAGTATTTAAAAACTGCTGTTTTATTCCAGTGTGCTGTGGAGTTGTTGGTTATGCAGAAATAGATAACTGAAGCATCATCCCACCATGACCTATTTCTAACTCACAAAAGAAACTCTGCCTAGGCAAGCAGCAGCCCTGACTTGAGCAGCGCCAGGCTGTGATTACCGAATTGAATCCCCAGGAACATGCTGTCATTAACCCACTGCATGGAGCCCACTGTCTTTATTCCCTGGGGCTCAGTCCAAATTTCCTATCTTGGCATACAAGGCCCTTGGCTCAAGTCCCCTCTTCATCTTATCTCTCTCCACTCTCCCAAATCATACACCATGTTCTCTCTTCTCTCTAATTCAGTGTTTTCAAGCTCTTTTTAATCTCACTGCACTCTTGAACCTATAATGAAACTTCCATGGCATACTTAAATTATGTTGACCCCAAAAAAAGAGTTTAAAAAAAAAAAAAAGAACACATTTATTGTGCTTTAAACTTCTTTCAAAAATAATTGAATTAATGATCTTTAAAATTTTTCAAGGCATACCCAAGATCCTCTTTCAGCACACTGGTTGAAAATCACTGCTCTTGTTCTTTACATATGCCGATGCCTCTGTCTGCAATATCTTTCTTCCCTTCCCACCTTTCAACTCCATTGCTGTACTCTCACCCTCTAATCTGGCTTTCTAATGCCAACATTATCAGAATGCATGGAATTTTAATTTTCTTTCATCCTGAAATGATTATAACACTGGAAGCTTCTTCAAGAGTACATTATTCACAGGGGCTTTCCGTAAAGCTTCCAGACACACCTCCCTCTCTCCACTAGAAATGCCCTTAGAAGGGAGTAAGGGAAGATACAGGGCTCCAAGCCACAACCTAGAATCAACCTCCTTGGTATGTGTCGCCATGTAGTACATAGACTCAGATGACCAGTGTGGAATCTCATTCTCACAAAGGAATGATGTAAATCTGAGCAGCTACCCAGTAAATCAGTTCTACTTTCCTTAAGGTATGCATCCCAGAGGATTTGGGATCCTTTAAACTTCTTATGGACTAGAACTTCAGAGTAAGCAAAAGAAGAAAATAGAAATTTCTAGAATGTGATTTCTAGAAAATAGAAATTTTCTATTTTCTAGAAATTACATTTAGCCTTTATTTTGTTCGGCTTGAGAAAGGCTGTTAAGAGGTGCTGTTGAACCAGCAACAACATCAGAGCCCACAGTCTGAGCAACCAGTGTGATGAAAATGTGTCAAATGGTCTATAAAACCAGTGTATGGTGCCCCATGATTGCATTAATGTACACAGCTATGATTTAATAAAAAATAAATAAATAAAATAAAAGTGACAGATGTTCAGCCTCACTGATAATGAGGAAAATATAAATAAAACAATGAGGTAGGCAAAGAAAAAAAAAAAAAAAGAATGGCTTAGGAGTCATGAACAGAGGGCCAATTCATTTCTTCCTCCATGAGTTTTTGCATCCTTATTTTTGGTTTCTTCTACACATAATCTCACTGTGACACAATTAGAGCAACAATGAAAAGGGTTGGCTTTGAGAAAATGACAGATTTAGTTTGGAAAAAGAATGTACATATAATGAAATAAATGCTGTTCTCAAATGAAATCTTTTAGGTGTTGTGAAATGAGACAGCCCTAATCTCTCAAATAACAAAGATTAGGCAGAAATGATAGAATGCGAATGTCAAAGAGACTCGCAGGAATAACTAGAAAATTGATAGACAGCCAGGAGTTTCCAAAACATTCTTTAAGAAACTGAACACATTCTTCGACACAATACAAAATCTGTGGACATTCCACAGGAAAATAAATGTTGTTTCAAATATATGCTTTGAAATTTGTAAATAAAACCAGACAGGCTCTTTTCATCAATGCCGAAGGCACTGGCATGGTAACAGGCAATTCAATGAAAAAATATGTGTGTCTGTCTGAAGTAAAGAAAGTGATGTCTGTCTCTCTTCCTGGTGATCTGCCTTTTCCTTTTTTCTTCTGTCTTCTCTATTTTCTTTAATTGTTCCATCTCTCTTCCCCTCCTCTTTCATTTTTCTTCCTTCTATAACTCCCTTTTTAATTAAAAAAAAAAAAAAAAAAAAAAAACCTGCCCACTGGAGTCCTCCTCTAGGCAAATCAGCTTGCTGGACCTTAGGTCAAATGTAAATACAATGTGAGATCTTTCTTAGACTGGAAAGTGTAATGAAGTTGAAGGGATAAGAACTCACATAGCTTCAATACCAGGCAGTGTCTAACGATACATGCTGGACGATTTCAGAGGGTGCAGAGATCACTGTTGTCAGCTGGAATCAAAGAAGACAGAAAGAACCAGAGCCAGGCCACGGAGGATGAGCACACTTAGGTAGAAGGGAAGAGCACCCCAGAAAGGGATATTGTGGGCAAAAATACAGGGTGGTAGAGAACAGTGTTTGCTAACAAGTTCAGCACCAAGGCAGCCTACTTTGTCTTTAATGCAGTCTCCATATAAGGAAGTAGTAAGAGATGAGTCTGTAAAAACAGAAGGGATCCAAATTGTAGGAGACTTTGAACACAAGGCAAAGGGATTTGTACTCTACCATCTACCATGGACAGCCAACAGTGTTTTTCTGATGGGACTTTTCAGATTTATTTTTAAGAATCCTCCCTGAAAGGAGTTTGGTGATATACCCAGAGATGAGAACAGGAGAGGTTCAGGACAAGTTTAATGAAATGGGACAGAGACCCGCATGGGCAAAGATGGCAGCTGCACTGAAAGTAGTTGGGGACTTGTTTTTATGCTGGGCATACAGGGAAGAAAATTCTACAGGCTGCTGGAAGGTTTCGGCAGGCTAGGGTCTTTCTGTTGGAACTCTTATGGCAGGGCCAGGTAGGTGTTTTGTTCTGGACGGGAGGAAGGAAAAGGGTTTAGGCCCCTAATACTCCCCTCTTCATCCTCTCATTCTGGCCACCTCTCCTTTTGTTTTTTGTCACAAGTACAGAATGAAATGTTGAATTCTTTATCTATTATAAAAGTAGATAATCTAAAGGTTTTATATTTAACTTTTTTAAGCCACATACATTACTTAGGTGTCTATGGACGAGTAACCAATGTTTCTGTCCCCCCGAGAAAATAATACTCTGTTCTGGTTATTTAGAAATCAAAGATCTGAGAGATTATCTTTCAGATAAAAAGAAGAAAGATGAGATAAAGCCAAGTCCACTGTAAAATCCAGGAAATAAGTCATTTTGGACATAAAGCTTATTCCATAGAGATCTTTAGGAATTATAGCTAAATACTTCTGATTTAAACGGAATCTGGTTGGTGAGCCTTGATATGCCCTTTCCCAATTCTTCACTAAAACATCCACAAAGTCACAAAAAACTATAAAACCCCTACCACCATCAAAAAAAAAAAAAAAAAAAAATAAGAATTACAGACAGCTTACTACTATGCTCAGAAAAGGATTTCAAGTAAATACATGGCTCACAAAAATACATTAAAACTTATACTTGCAAGACCTCAGAGATGCTGATCTCCAGGACTATAAACCAGGCATCCAGAGGCTGTTTACTGACTCTCCCCACTTTCCTCCTACCTGCTCTAACCCAATCATCTTCCTCTGCTTCTCCAGACAACTCCCAGCAAGACAAGAACTGGACTGTGAACAATGCATGACTACCTCTACTAGTGCTGGACACTGTGGAAAATCCTCTTCCCTTCCCCAAGACAAGGCTCTTTGCTCAGAAGAATCAGAAGAAATTTTAAGAATTTGTTTGGCAGCCTCCATTGAATGCTGTCCAAGAGGATGTACCCTCTCTGGTACTCAAAGACAAAGTCATTAGGAAAGAAAGAGTTGTCCAGACAAAAAGACAACTGGATGTGTTAGCTGGGGGAAACAAGGAAGAATTTCAAGAAAACAGGAATTGCAATAATAGAATTAAAATTCACATGGAAGATCATAAAGAGTGGAATTCACATTGCAGAAAATCAAATTAAAACTAGGGCAGGAGAGAACATGAGAACTCAGTTCTCTCTTACAAAGTCAGGTAAGAAGTCAAGGCAAATAATAGAACATGCTTAGTATGGCTTTGGTTGTAATAACAGCTTTGGTTGTGATAACAGATTCACACAGAGGCATGAGAGATCAGCAACTCTTCACTTACCTATGAAGATCCTACAAATGAAAATCAGAGCTCGATATGTTATGAATCTGACAAAGGCCTGATAAGTAGAATCTACAGAAAATTCCAATTAAACAATATGAAAAGTGCAAACAACACTTTCTATAAATGGGAAAGAGATTTGTACTGAAACTTCTCCAAGGATGACAGATGAATGATCAACACATGAAAAAAATGCTCATCATCTTCAATCATCAAAGAAATGCAAATTGAAACCACTCTAAGATATCACCTATCCCCAGCAAGATTAGCCCACATCACAAAGTCCCAAAACATCAGATGCTGCATGGATGTGGAGAGAAGGGAATACTTCTATACTGCTAGTGGGATTACAAACTAATGCAACCTTTCTGGAGAGAAGTACGGAGAATGCTCAAAGTAGACCTTCCATTTGATCCTGCAATCCCAGTACTAGGTATCTACCCAGAACAACAAAAATCATTTTACCACAAAGACATATGCACTAGAATGTTTATTGTGGCTCAATTCATAATTGCCAAGTCAGGGAAACAACCTAAGTGCCCGTCAACCCATGAATGAATCAACAAACTGTGGAATATGTATACCATGGAATACTATTCAGCCATTAAAAAAGATGGAGACTTTACATCTTTTACATTTACCTGGATGTAGTTGAAGTACATTCTTCTTAGTAAGGTATCGCAAGAATGGAAAAATAAATTTCCAAGGTACTCCATACTAATATGAAATCAATATATAAACAATTACATGCTCATAAGAACAGTAAAACAAATATAGTCTAGTATGAGGGTAAGAGGGAAGTGGGAGAAGGGAGGGGGAGGTTGATTGACAGGAGGAGGGCAGGCAGGAGGCGGGATCTCACCTAATGCACACATGGTGAGGGTGTATATAACATACCCCGTGTGAGAGGCTCTTTTACAAATGGAACTTTACCCTGAAAGTGAGAACAATCCTAAAAATTTGTACCCTCATATTAATTTGAAATAAAAAAATAAAAATAAAGAAGTAAGGAAAGAAGGGAGGGAGGGAGGAAGGAAGGAAGGAAGGGAGGAAGGAAGGAAGGAAGGAAGGGCAAAAGGAAAAGGAAAAGGAAGGAAAAAAAAACGGAAGAAAGAAAGAAATCCAAGACTTCCACTAGGAAGAAAAGACTTTGGGAAAGAAATAAGCTACAACCTATGCACTCTGGTCAAAAACCTCTAACCCATATGCATTAGCCAATTGACAGATCACCCAGTTTTCCATTCTCCAGAATGGCTACTCCAACTTGTTTGGAATAGCAACTCCAATTGATTTTGATAATAAAATCTAATG
Source organism: Loris lydekkerianus (assembly GCA_963574355.1). NCBI lineage: Eukaryota > Metazoa > Chordata > Mammalia > Primates > Lorisidae > Loris > Loris lydekkerianus. The sequence continues at coordinate 10,276 of CAUYPK010082513.1, forward strand.
GGTATGAGTCCTTTCACTTTAATGTTTGCATTAAATATAGAAATGATAAAGTATATCAAATCTATAGAATTGATACTTTTCGATTAAGTTTAATAATACATTTCTAGTAACAGGGCAATATTTATGTATCTGGTAGACAAAAAAAGTTTAGTGTTTAAGAGCATACAGCATTATCAGTGAATATGACAGATTAGCCTTGGGATTCCAATTTAATGGTATAATTGAGTAATGGATTTTAGACTTCTACCTTTAAGTGGAAAGATTTAGAGAATTTAATCAAGTTTAAAAGTACTGGAATGGCTAAGAGAACATGTGATTCGTTATTTAATTTATTAGATTTACTGGAGTTGTTAAGGTTTGGCTTGTAGGTCAGGCATTTGAAATGTTTAAAAAGAAAACTGAATGTATTAAATTTATAAATGGAGTTTAAATACTTAAGGAGATTTTATTAACTAAGTTGTAAAAGGACCCTGCTTGGGAGTCGAATGTGTTCAACTTAAATTGATCAAACGTTATTCAAAGTCTCCCTTGAAAGCAATTGTTAAAATTTACTAGATTAATAAATCAAATAGAAAAATATGTAAGGTGAATGTAAAGGTTTGAAAAAAGCAGGGGTTTAAAAATATTCTACCTTTAGTAAGTGAATATTAAATTAAAGCCTTGAATAATAAACAGAGCATAGATTCTTCTCTGCACAAAGCAGCCCTCAGACATTAAAAAAAAAAAAATACAATTGACATCAAGAGCTCATCTAAGAACTACAAATATTTCTAAAAAAAGAAAAAAACATCTATAGACGCATAACAGAAACAACAAGACTGAAAATTACTTTCCAAAGTTGGAAAAAATGATTTAAGGATAAAGATCAAATAGGCTTACTTTGCTCTAGGCAAAATTAAAAACTAAGATTATAGGCTAGGGAGAAACATTGAATTAGAAAGATAATCTTATTAGATGTCATATAGAAAAAAGAAAAATTATAATCCACAAGGAAAAAAAAAATCAAGCTGGTTTCAGACTTCTCTTTATAGTTAAAGGCCAGAAGACCACAGATCAACAGTTTCAGGATTTGAAGCAAAAGGGTGACTACCAAAATATTTTATACTTCTCTATTTGTTATTCACATATGAAGCAAAGGTAAAGATAGTCTCAGAAATGTATCTAAAAATATGATTGAATATACATTCCCATGAATACATACAAGTTAAAAGAAGAAGCTAGCCAAGTGCAGTGGCTCACACATGTAATCCTAGCACTGTGGGAGGCCAAGACAGGAGGATCACTTGAGACCAAGAGTTCAAGGCACAAAGTTGGAGATATGCAGGCTTCACTGCAGGAGACTAAATGCTGGACACAAGGATCAAGCCACAACCCAAACCCAGACATGAAGCATATGGAAAACAGGGCTGTGCTTCAGTTTCACCAAACCCAGAGAGAGGAATAATCCTCCACAGATATGTATTCATTCAACAAACATTTATTATCAACAAAGTAGCCAGGGAAATAGGCATTATCTTTGTGCTCCATAGCTTCCAAATTATGTAATTAAATCCATAATGGCAATGATATGCTCAGTAACCAGTGAGATACTTGGAGGCAGCAGATCATCCATAGAGGCGTCTGGCTCACATTTGGGCATTTGAGGAAGACTTGATAAGGAAATTGTTATTTGCATGTGAAAAACAAATTGTAGTAAGTGAAAGGTTTGGAGTCAGGGCAAGGGGTTAAGTACATAATAGAGTACTTCAGGCAAAGAAGGTGGCAAGGATGAAAGCCAAAAGCTACGAGAATAGGACCTGAACCACAGGCACACAGGAGGCTGGGTCACAGAGAATCTCATGAATCACGTCTGACACTCTGGACTTCACCCCCCCCCCCAAAAAAAAAAAATGGACAATAGCTGAAGGGTTTTAAGCAGTGGAATATGATCCAATTTTCATTTTGAAGGATGATTCTGGAAAGCAGAAACTGGAAAGCAGATGCCATAAGACAAATAGCAGAGCGGTAAGTTAGAAGGGGGGTGCTACAATTCAGGGGATTAATCAGGTTGTAGACATGGAAAATAAATGAGATCTGAGTGATATCAAAGAGACTGAAACAGTCAGACTTGGGGATTAATTGTATTTTAGTTATTCATTACTGCCTAACAAATTGCATTGGTGAATGCGGCACAAATACATTTTTCATCTTGCTGTTTCTGTGGATCAGGAGACTGGAATGGCTTAGCCAGGTCTTCTACTTCATGGTCCCACATGAATTTTCAATCTAAGTGTCAGCCAGGGTTGAGGTGTCATCTGAAGACTCAACTGGAGAAAGATCTGCTTCAAAGTTCGAGTGGATTCAGTTCCTTGCAGAAGTTACACTGAGGACCTCAGCTCCTTGCTAGGATCCTCTCCAACATGGCATCCAAAAACAGAGTCTACTTGTAAGGAGGAAGTCACAATTGCGTGTAACCTAATCGTAGAGAGACATGCCCTTGCTCTCTTTTGGTGGTTATAAGGTAGGCCAGCCTTCATTCAAGGGGAGTCACTCAGCCATCTTTGAGTCTGCCTGGCTATGTGGTTTGGAAAGAATCAAAGGGTAGACAGCCAATACTAAAAGAGTGATCAGCTTTTGTAAGAAAGTAATGGGTTTGGGATACATGGAGTTTGGGGGTCCTGCAGCACACCGATGTAGAGTTGAGTAATACCAGCTCGGATAGAGGATTCTAACACTTAATATAGCCATCTGGGCTAAGAGTGCAAATCGCCAGCCTCTCAAGAGATAAAAGATGAGAAAACTCAGGTGGATGGGGAAATAAATAAAAGTCTGAGGCATGTGGAATACAGCCCCATTAAACACAATGGAAGAAAATGTTTTAAGGAAGGACCTACTGGAAGTGAATTTCCAGAGATGAGGTCTGGTAATCTGTATTTTTTTTAAGGCACTGCAGGTGATTCTGATGTGCAGCCAAGCTTGAAAACTGCTGAAATATATTCATTAAAAAGAAAGATTAAACATACCTACACCTAAGCTTCTATGGTGGTTATCTCCAGGAGGTAGGATTGCAAGTAATCTTTATTTTCTTATTTCTGCTCTCCTGTACTTTCTACTTTAAACGTACTTGTTTTGTAAAAAGGAAATCAACTTGCTGTTTTTAACAACAATTCTAGCACAAATAGTGTTTATCTTAAGAGTACAATAAAGGAAATTTTATTAATATATCATATTAATAGACTAAAATGCATGTGAAAAAGTCAAAATATACCAATTTTTCACCTGTACTAAGATTTTTATTTTAGTCATAAGACTCAAGGTTCATAATAGGGTTGGAATATAAATTAGTATACTCTTCCTAGAAAGTGATTTGGTGATGGGTCTTAAGACTCTTTAAGATCAATTGTATTCTTACATTTAATTCCATTTCTAGAAACTTAACCTAAGCAAATAATTATAGATAGGACATAGATCTATATGAAAGTAATTCATAGTCCTATTACTGATGACAGTAAAAAATTAGAATCAGCTGTCACCTGCAAGATGATGGTGAAGCAAATGGTTCATACATGGGCCACCCTAATATCTTTGACCTTAAGAAGGTATACCCAAATTGCATTGTTTCCTATAATACTATGTACAATGACTATAATACTGTAACACTAAATACTATAGTATTAATGCTATTTGCTATGTTATATAGTATAACACTACATATGTTATATAAAAGGCCACAGGTTGCTTAATGATGATGAGCATACATTTTGCAAAACGAGTCATCAATAAGATGGATAGGCAATTCCATCATCATGCAAACCTCATGAGCAGGGATTTTCAACTTGTGTGCCACAAAAATTTTTAAGGATCATTAATTAAATTATTTTCAAAAGTTGTTCAAATTACCGTGAGTATATTCATTTCTTCCCTCTTCTTTTTTTTTTATCAACATAATTTAAGCGTGCCACAGAAGTTGAACTATAGGTTCTGATGTGCTGTGAGATAAAAAAAAAGGTTAAAAAAACATTGTCACGTAGTTACTTATACAAACCTAGATAGTATGGACTACTCACACCTGTCCAGTGTATTAGTAGTGAAAACTGTGGGCAGTTGTAATACAGTGGTAAGTTTTCACGTATCTAAATATATCTAAACATAGAAAAGTTACAGTAAAAATACAATAGAAAAGATAGTAAATGGTACATTTAGATAGGGCACTAGCCACAAATACAGTTCGCAGGAATGGAAGTTGCACTGGTGAGTTGGTGAGTGGTGAGTGATTACCAAGGTCTCGGACAGGACATTTCTGTACACTGTACAGGACATTTCTGTTCGGCCTTTACGAACACTATACTTAGGCTACACTAAGTTTATTTTGTCAATTTTCTTTCTCTAAGAATAAATTAGCCTTAGCTTATGGCAGCTTTTTTACTTTACAAACTTATTAACTTTTTGAGTATTTTACAGTAATACTTCAAGTTAAAACACAAATGTATTCCACAGCTGTACAACAATCGTTTCTTTATATCCTCATTCTACAAGCTGCTTTTTTCTAAAAACTTTCAAGGTGTTTTCATCTTTTTTTTCTTCTTAAACTTTTTGGTTCAAAGCAAAGACAAAAACACACACTTTAGCCTGAGGCTTTGTGGGGTCAGGATCATCAGTGTCACTGTCTTCCGCCTCCGCATCCTGTCCCACGGGAAGGTATTCAGGGGTGACAACACTCAGGGAGCTGTTATCTCCTAATCACGCCTTCTTCTGCCACACCCCCGAAGGACCTGTCTGAAAACGTTTTACAGTTAACTTTTTAAAACCCAAGTACAAGGAGTATACTCTAACAATAAAAACTATGGTATAGTAAACACATAAACCAGGAACAGAGTCATTTATTATCATTGACAAGCATTTGCACTGCAGGTAATGTGTGCGCTGGGCTTGTTTATGCCAGCAGCCCCACAAACACGCGAGGAAGGCATCATGCTATGACATCACTATGGCTACCACGTCACCAGGTGAGATGTTTTCAACTCTATTGTAATAGTTCATCATTGACCAAAACATCACTGCACAGCTGTGATGATACCATCCCACGTTTACTATTATACTAGTCTATCAGTTCTCAGTGCCTTGACTGCCAGTAAGACTAGACTTTCCAGTCTTACTAGGCGTCCCTCCCTACTCATCCCCTCTTTGGCCAGGGTGTGGGTGGTAGAGGAGGTTGGGGAGGAAGAAGGCCAGGGAGTCGAGCTCCCCAGCCTGCTGCTCTTCACCTCACTTTTACATCTCTCACTTGGCTGCTGTCACCTCTGCTGGCCTCCTCATGAGGGCCACCTTTCTAGAGTTTCTCTCTGGCCAAGGAAATAGCCCCTTTCTTCTACTTCCTGTCAAAAGCTCCCATAAGGGCTTTCCCACAGCAGAGTTCAGGGGACCTCGGGGACATGATTCCTTCCTGGACACCCCAACACGCAGGTGCTGCAGGAGCTTGGCTTCAGGATGGGTCAAAGTACTGTACCTGAAACCACTGCTCTCCCGCAGCAGACGTCTGGGCCAGCACACTGTGACCAACCTCCAGATGTCTTCCCTGGAGTGATTTCACTTCGAGTCCTGCATCCTCTGGGCGGCTCCCCCTCAAAGAATCACTGTCTCTTCCATAGCCTAAGTTCACGGATGAGTCTGATTCTGATTTCTTCTCAGAAGCAACTAAAGGATGGGGCTGCACGTTTTTTCAGCATCTCCAGTTGTCCCTGACAATTGGGAAGTCCCCTCATATGTCTGACACTGACAGACACTGGGCTTCTCAGAGCCCAAAGGGAACCCCCACCAATAAAACGTTCTCCCCACGCCAACCACACGTTCTCATTGTTTTGTCTCTTTATGTTTTTAGTCACTTTCCTTTTTTTTTTTTTTTTTGAGATAGAGTTTCTTTATGTCACTCTCAGTAGAGTACTGTGGCGTCACAGCTCACGGCAACCTCATACTCTTTGGCTTAAGCGATTCTCTTGCTTCAGCGTCCCAAGTAGCTGGGACTACAGGCACCTGCCACAACACCCGGCTACGTTTTTGTTGTAGTTGTCATTGTTGTTTAGCAGGCCTGGGCCAGGCTCGAACCCGCCAGCCTTGGTATATGTGGCTGGCACCCTACCCAGTGAGCTATGGGCACCGAGCCTCATGTACTTATTTTTAATTGACAGAAGTTGTATATGTTTATGGTATTCAACATGTTTTAAAACATGTATACATTGTGAAATGGCTAAATCAAACTAATTAAGACATAAACTACCTCATATACTTCCCACCACTTTTTGAATGAGATTTTCAAAGCTGTGGTTTTTAAGTTTGTGTGAAATATACCACTCTTATGAATATATATATTTACATATACACATATATATATATTTATATATATATATATACACACACATATATACATATAAAAATTTTTATAAAAATATAATTTTTTTAATAAATAGCTTCTCTGGGATATGTGATAACCCAAACCTCTATTATACTGTACTTCATTAGCTACAAATAACCAAAAAAGCATTTATTCATCTATTTAACAAATATTATTTCTGACGTACAAAGTACGTATTTAACAAATATTATTTCTGACGTACAAAGTATGTATACAAAGTACAAAGATACAGTATTGCAAGTGCCTCTACTAAAATGAGTAAAAGATTGTTCCTTGCTCTCAAGTACAGAAGGAGGTAAATAAAATAAATGCGACACAATACCGCGTGAATTAAGTGTGACAAGGAACGGCATGGATAAGAAAATACGATTGTTCACTGAAGGAAAAAAGAATTTCAAAAGAATAACTGACAAAGAAAGCTTTGGAGCTAGCATTAAAATAAGCAGAAAGTTAGGTGCAGTGGCTCACACTTGTAATCCCAGCACTTTGAGAGGCTGAGGTAGGAGGATCCCTTGAAGCCAGGAGTTTGAGACCAGCCTGGGCCACATAGGGAGGCCCCCCATGTCTCCAAAAAAATGTATAAAATTAGCTCGGCATTGTAGCATACACTGTAGTCCTAGTTACTCAGGAGGGTGAGGCAGGAGGATTGCTAAAGCAGAAGTTTGAATCTACAATGAGCTATGATGGCAAAATTGCACCCTATTCCAAGCAACAAACAGAACCCATCTCAAAAACAAACAAACAAAAGTATAAATAGTAATATTCCAAAAGTAGGCTGTAGGATTTTTATTTGTTGCTTTTTGTTAAAGCAAAAGATTTATCTCCTTTTTGTTAAACCTAAAGATTTACCTACTATATTTTGTAAAAACTTAGTTTTGGGTTTTATTAGTTGGAACTCTTTCAATTATAGATCTTATAAATCCAACTTGAATTTTTTGGCTTAGGGTAAAAAAAGGAATTTATTGATTTTGGAGAAGAGGAATACTGGAGACATCTCGGGAAGGCTTAAGGATGGAGCCCTGTTATAATTGGTCCAGTTTTTATCAAGTAACCATCCCTGGATCAATCAGCTGAATCTATGAGCGTGAGCGTGTTTTAGAAAATGCTTTTTTATAAAAATGGCAGCTCCTAGGGAACCACAAAAAAGGAAATAGAGTTTACAAAAGGAGAGTGGGGGATACAGACAGATAAAAATCCAAAAGTCCCAGAAATTTAATTGTGTAAAATTTTAGTTCTTTTATACTACAAGAAAGCCCCTCCCTGGAAATTATTCAATATCACATAAATATAGCGAGGCAGCCATCTTCCTGTTTCTGTTTGAGGTTTACACACTTCAAAAATCAGCAGAACAATATGTACTGTAAGAGGGGAAAAAAGAACACCTCAGGGGTTCCTGATAAGTACAAAGACCTCAGGTACAAATTCCTCAGGGATCACCAAATTATATAGGCTTGAATGTGATCCATTTCATATAACAAGAATTAAAACAAAGAGATACAGCATCTTAAATTTCTCCAGTTTTATAACCAGGTCAGGAAACAAGCAAGTTTCACACTGATCTTTCTTCACTGAGTATCTGAACAAGTTAAACAAAATTTTATTTAACATTCAGCTGATTAAATCTAAAGACAACTGCCCAATCTTCTAGCACCTCATTCATCCCAGGCTACAACCTCATATAACTAAGATGCTCAGTGAGAAATACTGATTGGTGGGGGTCTTTAAACCACTATAAAACTCTTTTGTCTAGAGGGTCATTAAACCGTGTACCTAATAGGGAACAGTAGGCTTTGCTTTGATGAGTATCAACACATTGAATGGGAATGTTACAGTCATCAGCAGCACTCCCCAGAGATTTTCTGAAATAATCAAATTCCAGGGGCTCAGCACATAGCACCGCAAACTCCTGAGAATTGTCTCCTGAAGCCCTCCAAGTAGAATGCCAGATTTAGCAAGTAAACACAGAAGACATCCAGCTAGACTTTTCGGATAAACCACAATCAATTTTTTCATAGAAGCATGCCCCCCATGCCCCGTGCAATAGTTGAGATGTATGTTACTAAAAATTCATTGTTATCTGAAATTCAACTTCAGCTGAGCTTCCTATATCTTATCTGGCAACCCCAACCTTCAAGGTCATTTATGTGTTACCTTGAATCCTTTTCTTCAAAACTTTTCAGTCTAAACAACTTCCAAGAATTAACTTTACCAAGCTTTTTATCCAAATCCCATAAGCTTTTAACTTCCTCCATTTTGTAATCACAAAACTCTGAGTTCAGAAGTCAAGCCAACGGATGATAGAAAAAGAGGGGAAACAGGACAAATAATGGCAATTCTTTTTGCTTTTCAATATTTTAAATAATTCCCTTCTTCCTCATGCCACTCTACCCTCAAAATAAAACATTGTTACTAACAGTGTTACTAATGATTTCTTGGGGTAAGCCTATTATAGACTCATGCCATTTTTACTCCCTAAAATTCCTCATAAGGCATGCTGGTGACACCAATATGTCCTTGCCAGGATGCATGAGGACCAGCGCAGAGAAATGCCATGGCCACGGCAGTTACCTGTCCATTGCTCATAAATATGTGCACATCCTTGCAACAGGCCTGCCACAAGGAAAGGAGGCGGCCATACATCACCTCTCAACATCCAGAATTTATATTGAAGCCTACCCTTGCAATGTCAGGTCTGGGAGGTCCTTGTATTAAACACAAATCACAAAATACTTGAAGAATGAACACAGAAACCATAACTCTGCCTTCAACTCAATGCCTCTACTGTCACTTCTGTTCGAGAACTTTTGCTAGTTTTTGTTGCAGGCAGGGAGTAGGTGAGGAGGTAAAAGGTTACATTTAGCCAAGAAAATAAAATGATTCCAGACTGGAGGGACAAAAGCCTTTTTACCGACGACCTTAGCTAATAATTTTAAAACAGCCCGACTCATCCCATTTGTGGGGTGGGCCATGCATCTGGTTGCTGAGGCCCTAACATAGAACTCTTGAGGAGGCTGATAAGTAAGGAGAGAGAATCAGGCATTTATTCTGTCCTTCCTGTACTTGATGATGACACGTCCTGTGTTTCACAATAATGAAATAGTTGAGAGAGAAATGTCTCCTTAATGGAAAAATTTCCAGTAATAAGTGCAGAGGGAACAATAGACCTAGAAATTCACCTTTTGAGAGCCCTAAGTGAAATAATCTCAAAGGAAGGGCAACTTTATAAGGGAGGGCTAGTCTGACACACCCAAACACACTCATCAATTACAGCCTCTCTTAAAATGAGAAAACAAGACCTATTGGTCTGTGACATGAAGTAAACAGGAAGAACAAAACATGGCCTAAAAAGAGTCTTGCCTCAACACTTGAATGTGATTCTACCTCTGGACCATTATAGCAAGCTCACTACTTTTTATACCTTTAAGCTTTTTCATTTAAAAAAAGTTAAAAAAAAACAAACAAAAAAAAACAGGTATTCAGAATGTTCTTGAACCCTTTGCCTCAACCCTTGTTTTAAATCCTTCTATAATACATTATTAGTTCCCTTTCCAGCCTAAGTACATGCACTGCCTTGAACACAGCTGAGTCTGTGATGACAGAGGTCACCATTTCAAGCTTATTATAATAAGCTTCAAATAGGAGTTTCCATGGCTACTGATTTAAACCATGGAAAGAAGATGGAGCTGATCCTACACTAATCCCAGAATGTGCATTCATTGATCAAAAATAGTTTTCAAATCTTTCATGTATTCAGTATTGCCACCAACTATTTTCTTGACATTTGATCATTTTCTAATAAAACTTAACAAAAATCTTCAAAATCACAATAAGTGAATGTGGGGGCAGGGACTATTATAGCAGTCTATTAATTGGGGTCTGACTAGAGGAGGTTTACCTTTTATTTATTTATATATTGATTTTTTTGAGAGTCTCACTATATTGCCCTAGGAAGAGTGCCATGGCGGCACAGCTCACCGCAACCTCAAACTCTTGGGCTTAACAGATTCTCTTGCCTCAGCCTCCCAAGTACCTGGGACTACAGGCGCCTGCCACAACACCCCATTATGTTTTTGTGGCAGTTGTCATTGTTTTTTAGCAGGCCTGGGCTGTGTTCGAACCTACCAGCCCCGGTGTATGTGGCCGGTGCCCTACAGGCACCTAAGCCAGAGGAGGTTTACCTTTTAAAGAACCCAGGGCAGAGTGTGGGGGACTTTGGTTATGTCTGTGAGACTATGGGTTGTTCATTCTTGCATTTTGGTTGCCAGAAGCTTGGCTGAACTAGGGTCAGCTGTCTATCTGTAATAAAACTAGGTGAGGTTAATTTGGGACTTGGTGAAAATAACAAGTATAATGAGGGCAGAGTTCTAAGAGGAATATCTCATTCTTTCTTCTGCAACAATTGCTGAAAACCCTCAGCCATTGAGGGGAGGGGATTGTCCTTCTGGTATTACCTGAATTGCCCCTTTTCCTCCATCTTCACCACCCCACTCCTCCTCCACCCCAGCACATGGTGGAGTACCTGGGTTTCTCCTCAGTGCCCCTTTGTCAAGTCTCTCTTACTGCACTGCCAAGTTCATTTCCTGCACCCTCACTATCAATCACGTTGCTAAGGGTATTTTGCTTCTGTCTAATGTCCTTTCTATGCAGCAGGCTAGATGTCTACTTCCCCTGTAAACTCCTGGAACACACAGTCTTATCTCTCAGGTCAAGATGCTTTGTGATATATTCCCTGTCAACTCACCCACCTCTCAGTGAGCTGCTCTATATTTTCTGTCTGCCTGTGACAAAGGAAGGTATTGTTTATTTGCTGGCTTGTTTTTAGTTTTGTTTTTATTTTATATTTATGGAAATAGTAACTTCCTGATCGGAGTCCTTACTGGAAACTGACTTTTTTGTGCCTTATTTGGCATCCAATCCAAGGATACTTGTTTTAAAATAAGCTCCAATAGTAACTTTCATGAGGTTGGTTTTTGCCCTTTCAAATTCTGCAGACAAATTACTGAAACTTTGCTTACAGGGTAGAGGGAGAGATCAAGGTTCTAAGAAAGAAAAAGAAATTCTACAAAACTCAGACCTGAGTTTAACAGAAAGAAGAAGAAAAAACCTCTGTCACTGTGACTTTTGCCCTTTTCTGATAAGAGTGAAATGAAGATCTCTTGCCTCTTTCTTCCTTAAACACTCCTTTTCTCCCCACTTCCAATTCCATTTTCTAGACACAATAAAACTGGAAGATTAAGACTACCAAGCATCTGCTACTCCAGAAACACAATAGGTAGAAGTCTCAAGTTAAAATCCCGTGGGGGAAAAAAAATGCCATCACCTAGAAAGGATATGGTAAAATTCAGAGGGCCGAGAAGTTAAGTGCTAATGGGCACCTATAGAGAAAAGAGGGCGAAGAACAAGAAAGCGTCCAGGAGAATAACTGGAGACTTGATAAGAAAGAAAATAATTATCTTGCAAGTAGATGAGGACCAGAATCTGTGATAAAATGAAAGCGGCAGGGAACAAGAAAAAGTGTCCAAGGCTAGAGTCTATCAGCAGCCGATGGACTGTCCTAAGGGATGAGGCAGGAATGGGGACATGGCCCTAATATGGTCCTGGAGAAAAAAGTCACTTCTCCCAATGATCCACATCTCAGACCAGAGGAAGAAAGGACACTTGGAAGAAATTGGATAGACCACTCTCTTCCAGATGACAAAAAGGAAGGCTAAAGATAGAAACAGCTCCCCTTGGGATTGAAGGTTGAAGCCAGGTGAGCTAACCAGCATCCATAACTGAAAGGGACAGAAACCGGAGAAGAGGCTGCAGCCCGAAGAAGAGATAAATCTACGCCATTACTGGCATGGCAGGGACGAGATTTAATGTTCTGAACTTGAGTGCAGTGAACTGAATTAAGGCAGCTCTATCTGGGGAAGGCTTCCAGGCCTTTTCACTTTGGGGGTCTTTCGTTCTTCACCCAACCTGTCAGCATTTGCTGAGCAATGGTAGGTGAAGTTGGGGGAGGTAAGGAGGAATCCCTGAGGTAGAAAGGAACAGAGAAGGAAAAAGGTGGCTTAGGAAGATCAATTTTGAATGAAAGAAAGTTCTTATCTGCTTTCCTAAGGAGAAGGACTCTATGTTTGCGCAATGCTTTCATCTGCTTAAACTTAGACCTATGCCTAGCACTCCTTTAAGAAAGTTACCGATCACCTACCACATTCGACACCAGTAATCAAAGTAGGAATCAAAAGAAAATAATCAAGAAGATGACATTGAAATGAATGGGCCAAAGAGAATTCATGTCTAAGTTTGAATATTAATAGCCTGGATTATGAACAATATCAGACTACTGACTATCCCCTGACCTGAATACAGACTCAGTTCATCCACATACCTGTACAAGTACCCAACAGACAAGGATGCTATGCATTTACTCTATGCCAAGATTTGGATCTGATGGTGGGAGTAGAAGGATGCCACACACGATGGCTGACCAGGAATAGCTCTACCTAGTAGGAAAGAAGGGGATCAAAATAAAACAAAACAAAAAAATTACATTGTAAGATAAGCACAAACTATCTTACATAGAGGCCAAAGTACTATGTCAGCCCAGGGATGATATAACACTTGAGTACCAAACGGTGAAAGTGAAGAGCAGTGTTCCACTCGGAGATAGCAGTGCATGCAAAGATAAAGACAAGCAGAACTGTAAGGCATGTTTGCAAAGGGGCAAAGGGTTCCTATGATTGGGTTCCAGATTGCACAGGAGAAATGAGCAGATTAAAGAAGAGTAGGCTTTCTTGACCTCTGCACAGCAAACATTTCAGACCATACATGCACAATTCTTCATTGTGGAGGTTGTCCTGTATATTACAGGAGCTGTGGCAGCGTCCCTGGCCTCTACCCATCAGATGCTAGTAACACACACACACATTCCAGAGTGATAATCAAAAATATCTTCAGACCTTCTCAAATGTCTTCTGAAGAGCTACATTGACCCTGGTTGAGAATCATCACACTGAAGAGGTAGAAATAGGTCAATGCGTGAATGGCACTGCACGGAGTTTGTATGGTATCTTCTAAGCAAAGACAATCACGGAAGGAATTAACATGATCAGCTGTGTCTTTCAGACATCCCATGTTTGTACTGATCATCTGGAGAGGGACAAAGTCGGACTAAGGAGGCTACTGCAATAGTCCAGGCAAGAAAGGACGCAAGGCCGAAGTGGGGCAACAGGATTGGGAGCAGAGAAAGGAAGGCAGGAGGTGGGAGGGAGCTGAGGAAATGATGCCATGCTCGCCGCTTTGGACTCACGGTCAAAATAATAACCAAAGAGCAAACAAACTCAATCTTAAAATGATTACAACTGGCAAATAGATTTACAGTGTGGTGATAGAAAAATGAATACTTCATGAAGCTTTCCTGAGGAAACATTACTGCCTTTTCGAAAAATCTTCCGCATTAAAATTTATACATTCATTTATTAACAACAACACTATTAACTTGCAGGGCTACCCAAAGATAGGAGAAACTATGTGTAAACATATGTAGGATTACGTGTATAAAATGAAACCATGAGACTTGCTGGGTTGGTGACCTGTGAATTCTGAAAAGACCTCAATCTCTCTCTCTCTCTCCTCATCCCGAGGCTGAGAAAAAAATAAAACTTCTGCCAAGCAACAGTGCCTTTTTCAAGGAGATGCTCTTTTCTGAACACACAGTCTGTTCTTAACTTCTATGGCACCATGTGGCCAGTGATCTCAAAGTGTCAAGGCATTTCAGAAGCCAATTAACTGTGTTTCCTCTGAGAGCACCTTTATGTGAAAAAATTAAAATGCTCTTGCTGGGATGACTGTCAGATAGTGACATACAGACCTCCCATTGACCATTACTTTGACTCCCACTGAGATCTGCAAGAATAATCATAGAATGGGCCAAGCCTACAGCATAACACTGTCTTCCACACATCGGGCTGGGCAATCAGACAACACACCTGGTCGTCCTCTTAACACCATTTCCAGCCGGTTCCCCACACCATGCCTGGATCTCACGTCTACCATCTACTCTCTGTCAGCTCAGCAGGACCAAAACAGAAAACCCTGCCTTACAAAGGCCATCGCGCAAATCAAAATTAGAGGAAAATCACGGACGGTGGAGTAGCCAGCCTAGAATATCACTCTAGTAGGAGAGGCACAGAGTAGCCTAAATTAACATTTTTCTCCTGCAAAGCCTTTTTTATCCCTCCCACCCCCCTTTCTATTTCATTTTCAACACTCAGGTAACTGACTTATTAACCAATCTCTCTGGAGACTGCTCGTCTTTCTAAGGAGACTGTTACAGAAAAAGCTTATTCTGCCCAAGCTTACTATTACAGGAACACCTCAGGAGACATAACATTTATAAACTTCCTGTCACCCAATATGCTGTTCCGAAACCATTCATTTTAACTTAATTTGCAGGACTGAAAGTCTCAAGCTCACATGCTATATAAAAAGTGACTTTTAAAGCTATTATTCATTATCATGTTGCCTCCTGCCAACTGTACAAAGTTAAAGAGTGACACAGAGCTGGCAACCCTTCATTTGTAGTTAAACAATGAACTCCAAGATGGTTTTTACCTGGAAAGTGACCTTTGTCCCCCATCAAAATTTGATAATAATATCAACATAGCAAGCTACTATCTTTCTTAGGGTGTGGATGCTAGTGACATGCTACTTTAGAGTTGATGAATACTTCATGGAAATGTTTGGAAAATCTGGTTTAAGGATCATTTTTTTTCCTGCCACCTGGTCCTCATTTGTTTCTGCTAATATTTTATCTGAGTTTATTGATGTGCAGAAAGCCAAAACTGTTACCCCTGGAAAGTTTTCTCAACTGCTTATTAAAGAAATTATGTTCCATTTTATGATATGGTAATGGATACACTCATCAAATAAACTACGTGTCCTTGTCCCAGTAGAGGTGTCCAACTTACAACTAAACATAACCAGTACCACTAAGATCCGTAATGGTATGCAATCTAGATTCCTGACAAATAAGTCCACCACCCAGATGACCTTGGCCCAGCCCATTTCTGGCCTGAGATCACCACCTCCCACCTGGAACAGAATGATAATTGATACCTAGTAGGCAGTTTGGTACAAGATGGTAAAGTCACAAGTCACTGAACTGTGAATGAGTTTGGATCATCAATTGGTAATGACATCCAGGGATTCCTTCCCACTAACTTTAAACCATTGAGCAGTCTTCTTAAGCCAGCTAAATGGAATCCTATCATTTGAATATTCATGTTAGCTATGCCTTTGCTCACCTGAAACTATTTTTGCTGAATTTATCCACTGGACACTTGGAAGTCCTCACCTTAACTGACTTCTATCTTTTCTCCCTTTCTATCCTCCTTTGTTGTATTACCTTCGAGAAATTTCCTCAATGTTTTCTCCAAATTATTCTGGTGAATATTTTATTTGAACTGTCATTTTTATAATTTTATTTGAACTGGTGAATATTTTATTTGAAATGTCATTTTTATAATTTTATTTGAACTGGTAAATATTTTATTTGAACTGTCATTTTTATAATTTCCAAGTATTCTTCCTCATTCTTTTTTTTTTTTTTTTTTCTTCATTCCCATAGCACCTTGTTCTCCTCTTAAGGAGACAATAGCCTCCAAAATCCTCGTTAAATGTCTCCAAGAACAGTAGCATTGTCATTGTTTTTAAATTACCTTCAGTTCCATACATTTTCTCTTTCTTCAGAGGTCAGTTTTTTATGATTGCCTTTTTCTTTATCTGCCATGTGGTGAATTTTCTTAAATACGAGCCTGACTAGGAGCAGAAGTTTTCAACTGACAGGCTTCCCTATAAGGTAACAGGGTGAGGAAGTGAGAGGCAGCTTTGTCTGTGGGCTTTCTACATGCCAGAATGTGAAGGGCTTCACCCCCACTATAACACCCAGAGAGCACCCACACTAACTGCCCAAGTTCTTCCCAAATAGTTGTTCAGTTTCTTTAGAAAAGAACATTCTGAGTTTTTGTTTGGTTGCTGTTGTTGTCTTTGCCTGGAGCAAAATATTTAGTAGCTAGACTTTCTGCAGGAGGAAGCAGATTATGTGTCCTTATACTAACAGATTTTCAAATATAATCTTCAACTCTCTGCTCTCTGCAGATTCTCGTTCCCACTCCCAGTTATCTGCTGACTCTGAGCTTGAAGTCTAAAGACTTTTTGGAGTATTCTAGGCAGTCTGTCTCCTCTCTCAACTTCTGCAAATATTATGGCAAGGTTTTCTCCCCTCTGATCTACCAATCCTCAATCTGCTTTCTAAAAGTGGAAATAATACATTTGCCATCTCTCCCTATATAAGGTGAGGATATCACCACTGTCTTTCCCTTAACTACTTGTCAGTTTTTGTTAATCCAATATAAAATTCAAAATCAATATAAAATACAAAATTCAAAATAATTATTAAATTTATTGCAATATGCATTTCCTCATTCCAGAAGAAATCAGCAGAGCTATCTTTAATTATTTTCCAGAAATCAGATAGTTTTTCTGAATACACACACACACACGAGAATGCCTTTCTTTTGCTTTCACACATTAATAAAAACTTGGATGAACACTTAGGTCAAAACTTTTTTGTCCTCAAACCTTATTACTATCTACTGATTTTTAAGATTGCCCTATCATTAACCGGTGTGTAATATTGTAGCGATGAAGTCTGAATTCAGCTTGGATTTTATCCAAACTCTTTTGGAGATTTAGAGTTTTGCACCAGTGCTTTTATTTGTCTATGAGATTCAAACATTCTTTTGCCAGGATAAGTCTAAAAGTAGGTCTTAACTCCTTATTTTCTCTGGACACTATTAAATGCCAACTCTATCTTTCTTCCATTTGGGCAAGTTTTCTTCTTTTTATCTTTTATTTTTACTTTAATACCATTTGTACTGGCTTTATCTTCAGAAGCCCCTGGTACAAGGTTTCACTATCTGTTCCCTGGCTTCCATATTGATTAGCTTTGCTATTGCCCTGCTTACGTCTTTGATCACTTGTGCATTCTAAAGGAGCCTCTCAACTATTTCAACAGAAAAACAGGATACTCCTTTCTGCAGTTTCTGTTGTGTTCAATCATCCTTCCAAAAAAGATTTTGAAAACATCCCTCTGTTTCCTTTAGTTGGTAATTTTTCAAAAATATTCGACCTGTATCTTGAAGGCAATGGCTTCCTTCTCTCAAGTTGCAGAAAGGCCCAGGTGGGTTTAATTTGCTGGTTTTTACATCCTTCACTGAAAGGAGTGACACCCAGTTCTTCTCTACTAAAGGATAAATATTGCTCTCAATCTCTTTCTTGCCTTCTTTTTCTTTTCCAGTGGTAAGACAGGATTTTCATTAGACAGAAGGGAATACAGAAAGAGTAAAATGCACCAGAGCTTCTGGCAAAGGGGAAGACCCAAGTCGGAAGACCCTTCTTGTCTTCTTTTCATCCCCTCACGAACATATCCCACTTTTCATGTCGCTTGGATGCCACCAGAGTTCTCCTGTCAGATCTTAACATGGAGACACAGGTGGTTATATTTCCACGCCTTTACACGCAAATGCATTCTTATGGTTGACAGCGTTCATTTCCCAAGATGGAGCTCCCCACAAGCGCCTCGGCAGAGTAACCTCACCACTTTCCCACACTCAAGAGGGAGACTCTAACACCCTCCTCTTGAACATCAGCTGGCCTTTGTGATTTACTTATGCCAAAAGAATGCAGGAAAAGTGACCATTTCATGATTTCTGAAAGCAGACTATGACAGAAAAGGCCATGAGGCTTCCACCTGCTTCATCTAGACTTTCCCTCTTAAAACCCAGCCACCACGCTGGGAAAAGCCCAAGCCTCCTGGAGGAGCCACATGGGATCCTCCAGGGGACGTTTCTCATTGAGCCCAACCTTCAAGTCATCCCAGCTGAGGAGCCAAATATATGAGTGAAAGAATCCTCCAGAGGCCCTCAGTCCTCAGCCACTTGGAGTCCTTGGAATGGTCCTTGTGGAGGAGAGATTAACCATCCAAATTGCTAACTCAGAGAATCTAAGAGCATCATTCAGTGGTTTGTTGCCTTAAGTCACTAAAATTTGGAGTAGTTTTGTTATAGCACAATAAATAACCAGAACAAGCATCTGGTCAAATTTCTTATTTGACTTGGCCATTTATATAGGATAACTCTGATAGGCTGGGAGTCAACTTTTAGTCCTGCTGTGTAATGTACTATTAGTAGAATAACATTTTTGAATATATTTCACTAGAACCCAAGAAGGAGTTTCAGGAGAGCCAACAATGGCTGCTATTATGTCCCTTCTTATCTCTACTCTTATCTCTACTCTTTCTATGCCTGAAAACAAGGTCCCATGGCCAGCCCTTATGTAACAGAAGAGGGATGAGAAGGTGCAAAGGCCAGGCCTGCCCAGGAAAGCATCCATGTGTGACACAAAGGACTGTTAATGTGGCTATCTCACTGGTGTGGGCCTCACGGGCACACAATCACGTCTGTGGGAGACCTTGCCTGTCTTTCCCTCTGACTCTGTTAATCTCTTTGGAAGTTACTGTTAGTTCTTTCAACCACCGCCCCCACCCCCACCCCAGCCTCACTGTGTTCATGACAACAGCTCCCAGCAACTCACAAACCTTAGGCCTTCTAGAAGGGCTGGAGAGTTTTCTTAAAAGAAGATATCCCTACAAAATGATAAAATTGCATTCATTTTTAAAAATGTTTAAGGTTCTTGACTGAATAAGGTGTTTTTCCCTTATGGACATAGATTTTGTCACATGAAATCACCTTTAGGGCAAATATAGCTGAGCATTCTGTCTCTGACATGGTACCGATCCAAACACAAAACTCCAGAGAGGTACCATAGTATAATTCACTCTCCAAAAACCATTACACTCCTACCACTCATAAGTATGCCTTCTTTGAACCTTTATTATTTTTAACTGAGGCCATATCTTGTGAGCGACTTGTCCCAAAACTTGATGATTCACTGTACAAACTAATGGCTTTTTTTTGTTTGTTTTTGGCCTAAATTTCTCTTCTTTCAGGCTTCAAAGAGTCCTCAGTGTTCATTCTCCTACTTTGGAATTTGGTGAACACAAACTTATTGACGCCTTTTGTGGCTTCATGCCTTTGATCATCACCCCATGCAGCCTTCATCTCTGTGGGCTGAAAGTCTTAATCTTCTTGATTTGACCTGTTTTAGCCCACATATCCCTCAGTTCTTCCATATGCACTTCACTGGCCTTTCTAAGAATCATATTTCTTTGTCAAAGGGTCTCAACCATGCACACTATTTCCAGAGCAGGTGTTCCCAGCCTTATCTTTAACCGTCTCTGGTGGGCCATTCAATAAGGCATGCTTGCATGTCTTCAGGAGGTAGTACCAAACAGGAAGGGGGAAAGATTTCAAAGTCAGTGTCAGAGCACAGTTTGGAAATATTTTGTCGCCCAAATGATGCAAGGGGAAATTACTCCCCGGGCTCCCTTCGTCTCTATTCAAACTTGATTGGCATGAGTTCCAAAGCATGTGGGAGCTACAGCAGTAGGCAGTGTAAAAAAACAAAGAGCCTATTTTTATACACAATGTTCAGAGAGGGGGGAGAAACAAAACTCGGGAAAAAAACAACCCTCAATTTTGTACATGGGGAAATAATTAAAATAGGATAGCAGTTTCATTTTGATATTTTGGTTCCTGGAAGCTGTTGTTTTTATAGGAATGGGAAAAAAATAAACAAATGGAACAGAAGGTGTTATACACAGGGGGAATATAAACACAGACTTGTGGTATGTTAGTGCTCAGAAGAGAATGCCAAAGTTCCCTCACGACTGTGGTTTCTGAAAACCAGCCTGTGGACCAGAGATGGGCTTCCCCCGTGAGATCCACGCAAAGAGCTTGTTATCAAAGCCCCCGGAGACCCCACTCCTGGAAATATTCAGTAAATCAAGGGTAAGTTCTAGGGGATCTGGGTTTCCTTTTTTTTATATAAATATATATAATTCTTCAGGATAATTGGATGTACAGGTAGGTTTGAGAAACACTAATCTAGATTAGTGGTTTGCACACTTTTAATTGTTTGGGTTTTCCATTGCTTTTTGTTTTAGCAGCAGAACCTTCCTCTGAAGTGCAATTGTAAATAGAACCTAAATATAAAATTGAAGAGTGGCTGTATTGTTAGAACTGGGGGTAAAAGGACTGGGACCTCCTTCAACTGCACCCCTCCCTCCCAAAGTAACCCAAACAGAATCACCCTGGAATTCCAGAAGTGTCACTGGCACACTGAAGATCATTTCCCAAAGAGATTTCATTCACCAAGTTCACACAGTAAATTAGAGGACAGGTCAAGGCTAGAATTCAGGACAAAATCCCAAGCTACATATAGTAGCCACTGAGAAAATCTGGGTCAGCACCAGGCCCATGGTCAGCTCTTCCTATAGCTAAAGGCTGTCCTCCCTCCTAGAAGGTAGGCTGGGCTGGTCTCTCATCCCCATGGCTGTCTTGCAACAAGTCTAAGGAGCCTAAAGACACTCATCATCCTGTGAAGACACTCAGTGGGACTCTGGGGGTTTATAGCCTCCCACAGAGAGAGCCTATGCTAAGCCAGGAAGAAAGCCAAGACAAGCCCACATGCTGCTTCTCTGGTACACCACCCTTCTGTTAATTACCTGCTTTTGTTTAATTAATCTACCATCAGTTCTTTTTTAAAAAAAAAACAATATTTGTATATATGTAAGTTATGCAACATCATAAAATAAATGCCCCTGAACTTCCCACCTCACTTAAGAAAGAGAACATCGATGGATGTGTTACTTAGTTCAATGTAAGCATTTCACATTGTATATCGAAGCAGTACCCTGAACCCCATAAATGCATCAATGTACAAAGTTATGATTTAATAAAAAATATTTTTAAAAAAATTAAAAAAGGAAAAAAAAAGAAAGAGAACACTTCCAAAGCAAGTTTCTGTGTGTCCCTCCCACAGTCATATTCAGGCCCAGCCTCTCTACTGGCCATAACCACAATCCTGACTCTCAATTCTTTCTCCTTCTCTCGGGTTTATGGGTAGATAAATCACACCGGCTACATATCTGATTATTCTATTATTTTGTTTTGCTTAATTTTGAACTTTAAGAAGTGGCATTGTGCCACAACTAGTCCTTTCCCTCACTGACACCGACCCTGTGGATGCATGGAGGGTGCATTTGTCATCCACCACTGTCAGATGACCCATGTGAAGATAACATGCTCATTGCTAAAAGACTAGTTGAGAACTTATCAAGGGTTTCCCAAGACACCGTTCTGGGTGCTGGGATGGAACAGTGAACAAAAGAGACACAATTCTGACCCTCCTCGTGCTTAAATCCCAGCGATTAAAGGTGCACACACGGTGCACATTTTCATTCTGTCCTCTATCAAAGAATATTTGAGTTTGAAGTGGTTTTCCCCCTCCCCTCCCAATTTTTTGCTATTAAAAATAGTACTACTCTAGATATGCTAGAGTTTCTCCAGGAGACTGAATCTTGACACCGAGGGGATATGAGAACTATCCAGGGAGCTAATCTATCACATCTACTAATAGGAACAGATTAAGAGCTTAGAACCCTCAAGATGCAATTTACAGCACAGTCAGCAAGGCAAGAATTACCTCAGGAGCCCACATAGTTCTGCCTTTACCAGAGGCTAATAACTTTTCAAGACATCAGAAAACTAATTTTTGATAACCTCACTCCCAAGCAAAGGCAAGATGTTCTGGGGTAGTAAAAAGAAGCTGGACTTGGAAATAAGAAAAACACATTTAGCATCTTGAAAGCACAATAAATAAATTAACTATTCATCTTGGGCTTCACTTTGCAAGTCTGTGAAATAAGAATCTTTATAACTTCTAGCTCATAGTTTTATAGTTATAATGGGAGAACACTTTGCCGGTTGGAGCTACTACTCACTGTGTTTACTGCTCACCAGGCACTGTGCCGAGACCTCCTGCACCATCCTCTCACTGAATCTTACACAGTAAATGTTGCCTCCACTGCAGACCAGTTCACTGACATGCCTAAGTTCCCTCAACTGGGGAACCAGAATTTGAATCCAGATCCATCTGATTTCAAACTTTTGTTTCACTAATTCCTATAAGTGCAACCACCAGCAAGTTCCTTAGCCTTTCTGAGCCTGGGTTTCCTCCCCTGTAAAATGCACATATAATATTAACAGTAACCACCATATTGCACTGTTGCCAATATTAAATTAGGTCATTCATGTAAAGCATTTAGCATACAGCCTAGAACTCACTAATAATTCAAAAAGCCATCAAGTCTTCTTACTACTACCGCCACTACTGCCTTCATTTTATTTTATTTTGCATTTTATTATATTTTTTTTTTTGAGATAGAGTCTCACTCTGTTGCCCAGGCTAGCGTGTCATGGCATCAGCCTAACTCACAGCAACTTCAAACTCCTGGGCTCAGGTGATCCTGCCTCAGGCTCCTGAGTAGCTGGGACTATAGGTGCCCACCACAATGCCTACCCAATTTATCTATTTCTAGTATAGACGGGGTCTTGCTCTTGTTCAGGATAGTCTAAAGAACTCCTGAGTTCAAGGAGTCCTTCTGCCTTGGCCTTCCAGAGTGCTAGGATTACGGTTGTGAGCCACCATGCCCAGCCTTGTTTTGTATTTTTAATGTCCTGTCTTATGAAGGACATTACCATCTACCTAGGTGTCCAAACCAAAATTAAGATCATAATTTTAGGTACCATCCCCTCCCTCAACCTCTCCATTCCTTTGCCGAGCCCCATTGGTTCTGAATCTCTGCCCCATCCCTACTGCCCCACTACCTTGGCTGAAGGGCTGTGTCACTTCTCTCCTTTGTTATGTTCCCAACCTCTCTACTACTCTCCCCGTCTCTTCCCCAGTTTTCCCATATGTAACCTCTACGCTCCAACCAGTGACCTTTGAAGACCAAATGTGATCATCAAACTCCTGCCTGCCAAGCTCCTGACAACTGTGTGTGGCCTTCAAGATAAAGTCTAAACTTCTTAGCACACAGAGTGAGATCCAGCCCAGTCGGCCTGACTTTTCTTTCCAACTTCTCTAAACATCCCTCTCACCATTTTGACAGACTTAAAAATAGCAAGAGAAAAAGAAAAAAATTAGAAGAATTAAACAAACAAACAAACGTTACCTAGCATGTAAGACCCATTCTATTGACACAATAATAATTTTCATTAGTCCCACTGGGCTAAGTCCTCTATCTACATTACTCCTTTAATTAACCTGACAGGCTAGGCTCAGACCTTTCAGGACCTCAAAATGTCTTTCATATATGCCCTACTCTATTAGGGGCCCAAACGGGTTAACAGAATTTGCAAAAGAATTGCAGCCCTAACTCCACACTGATGAAGTTCAGCAGAGAAGCCAATCTCAACTTAGGCATTTATCCTTCCCAAATGTACAGGTCCTCAACTAAGTACTTAGTGATGTCAAAGAGTTAGCAAAGACTCAGTGATCTGCGGGAAGCCAAACAGGTGAAGAATACCTGGGTCTCAGCATTGGTAGAGTGTCAGCCGATGTGTGCCAGGTGGTCAGAACACATGGCCTAGGACTGTCAATGCTATTAGGAGGAACCATCCATCAGCTAAGTAGTCAAAGCACTTGGCTGACCATATCTGGAAGAAAATACCACTAGACAAATTGTGTCTTCTGTCAAGGGAAACAATGCTGATTTCTAACAAGGTTGAGAAATGTCTTTCTTCCCCATCCAATGTGTTTTGAACCTTCCACAACCCATTTTTCTTTCCTAGCTCCAAGTGTCTCAATCAGCTCTTTCTGGTGGCACAGTCTTCACACCTCTGTCTCTCCAGAGCAGACATCTCCGTTCTGGACCTCAGGGCTGCCCCTGAAGTGGTGAGGTGGCCTTTGAAGAGCATCCTCCTCAGCTCCATGCTTGCTTCAGCTGCAGAATCGCCCTCTCCAGATTCCTGGATTGAACCTTCTGAGGTTTGAGCCTGGTGGTGGCCAGAGTCCTTGCCATAGGCTCTTCCAAGACAATCTTTCCTAAGCTTTTGAATATTCCAAGGCAGCAGCTCCACATCCAGCCCCTTCTGCAGCAGAAAGGCTTGCCTCTGGAGTTTTACTTCCCTGTGCAGTCTGTTTACCTCAGGCAGCAAGACGACGTGGCATTCATAACAGCCTCAATCTCTCAAAATGGTCCCTTTTGTCCCTAATACAAGTAAGGCTAATATTGTTTACCGAAACAATCTCTTTCCTTGTGCTGTCCCTTTGTTTTCTGGCCAAGGCATCTGTTTTCTAACATTTCCTCTAACAATCTAGTGGGGTCTCCCACAGTGAGAGAAAGCTATCAAGTCCATGAGTTCTGAGTCTGCCAGGAAGCTTCTTTGTCTGAACAAATCTTGACTTTCTTTTCCATCTTTGCTTTCCTTTGTGGAAAAATACCAAGTAGGATGTATGTTCCTATCAGACAACATCTAACTCAGACTCAGACTCCATCTATTAACCTCTAGCCGGCTCCCACTAGTGTGTTTTCTCTTTCATATGCCATCTTGCACAGGTGAGCCTACACATTTATTGGGCATACGACTCCATTACCACTATAGTATGGTTTGAATGCACGTGTCCCTCCAAAATTTATATGTTGGAACTTACACTCCCATGTGGTAACACTGAAAAGTAGGACCTTTAGGAGGTGACCAAGGCGTTAAGTCATGAGAGAAGATCCACATGAGGAATCTTCTCTTGAACTCACCACTAGGTAGGTCTCCTCTCCTCCTGTGGAGAGGATCGCATGAAGGAGCAGTGGAGACCAGGCAGAACGTCTAAGGGATGTCCCTCCACACACAGGAATGGGGAGTGTTTTCACCTACACTACATGAAAGCTACCATGAGTGATTAGGGTCCCCACTCCTGGCTTATAAATTTCACTATACCCACCTGTGTTTTCTATTTTATTCTCACCTGCATAAATATTTAGTGTTGTTGTTTTACATGAGATCATTAATGACACCAGGGCAGGGACTTTGTTCACTTGAGCCACCACTGTAATTCCAGAGCCCAGCACGGTGCCTGGCACACAAAAGGCATGCCACTGATATTTGTTAAATGAATAGTTCAGATCAAACACATTTCATTCCA
This sequence comes from Loris lydekkerianus, assembly GCA_963574355.1. NCBI lineage: Eukaryota > Metazoa > Chordata > Mammalia > Primates > Lorisidae > Loris > Loris lydekkerianus. The sequence goes on from CAUYPK010082513.1 coordinate 35,813, forward strand.
TAAGTGAAAAGAATCACTTATACTTACATATACAGATGACAGAGGCTGCAATATACAGCTTGTTAGTTTATTATTTGGAGGCTTAAATCAGCCCAGGACTTGCTGTGGGACCCTCCGCCTTCACCTGCGTCTGAGATGGCAGCCTGGCTGTGAGACGGCAGGTGTTACTGTTAATAAACAAAACAGTGGGCCCAACAAGGCATCTGAGTGTTTTCTTTCTGATAATTGTATTGCTTCTGAATATTCCTGATGAACTAAGATTCATTCAAACAAGGAAAAACTAGATTTACAATTACCCCAGATATACATCTCCCACAGTATCCCAACCATTTCTCCAAAATACAAACTCCATTCCTTTTTTTTCCCCCAGGAAGCATGTGTGTGCCCTCTTGAATCATAAAAATGAGTTTCATCACTGTTCAGCACTTGACTAGTGGTTTTAAGTTTCAAAGTTGTGTTGTGGGATGAAAATGTATATTTTAATATGAAATTTAAATGAGTGCCTCAAAGGTGTTTACGGGATGAAGTACACATAGCGGTATAAAGACATGACGCTGCTGGACAGCCACTGCCCATGTTAAACAGCACAGATTTTTATAAAATATTTTATACCAGAATCCTACCAAACCTTCAAAAAGGAGCTGGTCCCTCTATTGCAGAACCTATTCCAAAACATAGAGAAGGAAGGACCCCTCCCCAACACATTCTATGAAGCAAGTATCACCCTGATCCCCAAACCAGGTAAAATCCCAATTAAATATGGTGATTCTTCACTTAACATCTCAGCCATGTCATCTTAAGTGAATTTTTCAGAGCTGAATTAGTAACGTTTTACAGTTTGCTTTAGAGAGAATTCTAAATGCACCATCCTTCTGAGTACAGGCGGTCCCAGAGTTACAAACATCCAACTGACATACAACTCACACTTATGAACAGAGGCTATTATAGTAAGTCCCCAGGTTACAAACATCTGCCTGACATGCGACTCTCACTTACAAACGGAAGCTATTACGGGTGATAGGTAAATGTACCTGTTCCAACTTACATACAAGTTCAACTTAAGAACAAACCTACAGCACCTATCTTGTTCGCAAGCTGTGGGGGACTGCGTGTATAGGGTACATGAGTCTTAAAGTTCCCTCTCTGCTGGTGTTTTCTCGTGGCCTGTTTAATAAGTTCGCACAAACTGGAAAGCTGGGGGTGGATCCTTCCTCAGCCCCATGTTGTCCCTGTAGCTACCAACACTCTCTTTTCCTTTGCACTTAAAGTGTGGTCTGTCCTCACCATCTCCATGTTCTCTATTTCAGGGCTTTCCTTAAGTTGCTGAAAGCTGGCCTCATTCTCTGCCAGGCTCCGGGAGTCTATGAGCAAAAGTCTCCAGTTCTTAAAGTCTCTGCATGGAATCTCCAGGTGTCCTACAAACTCCTTCCCTTGTTCCTCAGCAACTGCCTTCTCTCCTAGTCAGTCTAATCTTTCTTCCCAATGACCCTCACCTAAGCCTTGACCTTGGCCCTTCTCTCCTAACTTTAGCATCTGCCTAATGCAATTCTACTGGTATCCTCATCACCTCCATCCTACGACTCCTAAACTTCTAGCCCAGCCCCATCTGACGCCTCCGCTTTGACACAGGCATCCCGAGCTTAACAGAAACCGAACTGAATTTCCTGCCATCCCCAAACCTGCTCTTCCTCCTGGACCGCTCACATCCAAAGCTGGGAGCCTGACTTCCCGGCTTGTAATCTCAGATCCAAGTCCTTTCGATATGCCTCCATCCCACTGTCTCTTCTTTATGCCTGCTGTCAACATCTTAATCTGGGCCCCTCTGCTCTCCCCTTGAAATTGTTGCAATTGTTGAATCGCTTTTTCTCTCTGGTCTTGACAGTTTTACATCTATGCTCCTGCTGCCAACAAAGTTATTAAAGATCTAAATCGGATTATGTTGACCCCGCTTAAAAATCCTCCTCTGGCTCCCCAGCATCTACAGAATAAAAGCCAAGGTCGTTAGAAGGGCATTTAAAGCCCATCTCAATTTGATCCACTCGCCCTTTTCATCATTTCTTGCCACCTATCCTCACCTCAGAATCTATCTTTCAGCAATTTATAGCTCCGTATAGTTCCCTAAGCACACATAACAAGTAAAAATTTGCTTCATGTGACACTTGAGAAACATCACATTTCTTTATTTTTCTAGATCAAATTAAAACTGCCTCAGCCCTTCCTTGCAGGGTGGGTGAGAAATCCAATCCCAGGTGCTGGAGTCCTGGCTATTGATTGCGTCCCTTCGCTGAGTTATGTAAGAATCCCAGACCTCACACAGGGAAGAGGCCCTGTCCCTGAGCCCTGTGGTCACATTGACTATGACTGTCTCTTCTTATACCTGTGTATATAACGCCTCTGTTAATGTTCTTTGTAGGCATGGGCACTGCTTGTCCCAATAGGGTAATGATATTATAATAATGGCACTTACATGCGTGCTAGCCACTATTATAAGCAATTTGCATATATTAGCTTACACATTCCTCATAGCAACCCTATGAGGTAGATACTTTAAGGTTAGCAGAAAATGCCTCCCCAAAATATATCCTTGGGCATAAGAATTATTTTGAGCTGAGGACAAAAAAGAAAATGTAACAAAAGCTCTCTGCCCTCCATCATTTGCCTAAAAGCAGGACATAAATTTTTAAAGGTACACCTCTTCCCATCCAGGGAGGACAAAACTTAATCACCAGAGTTGACTTTAGACTTGTATTAGCCGGAAATAGCAACAGAGGACTCTACCTAATACACTTCACAAAGGCTCTGAACTAGCCTTTGTCGCCAGCTGTTACCCCTGTATTAGCCTCCCCACAATTTGATGCCCCTAGAGACTCAAAGTTTTTTCCTTTGCCCTATCACTTCTCTACCTCTTTGAATCACTCATTTGGGGTATTCTTATGTGTTACATGCACAATACAGACATTAATAAATGTGTTTGTTTCTCTCTTGTTAATGTCTTTTGTTACAGGAACCCAGCTAAGAACTTAGGAGAGAGGGAAAAAGATTTTTCCTTCTCTACATAGTATTCTTACCAGCCCATTTTGAAGATGGAGAAGGCAAGGCACAAGAAGTTAAATCACTTTCCTAGGATGAGTAGTAAGACTGGAATTATGCCTGACTCTGGAGTTTTTGCTCGTAATGACTGCACTGGACAGCATCAGGCAGCCCTCCATTGTGTGGCAGGAGCAGCCCAAGAGGAACTTAGCCATTGCTCCCAACTCCTCTGGCTTGTGGACCTCCTCAGCATAGGGATCCATGTACCTTTCCCCCACCACATGATGACTTCATAGCTTGTAACCAAGGAAGTTCCCAAATCCCTGTTAAACTCTAAGGAGCTACCTCACCCAGCTTGTGTCACCTCCTTTTTCAGTTCAAAGTGTGAAGGTTGCTCCTCCTTCCTTGGGAAGACTCTAGATGAATTCTCTGATGGCCTTAAAGCCCTCCCCATGGCTGGAAGGGATCCTGGCTGGCTGACTCAATAATCTCCCTTTCCCTTTGCAGCCCATCCCCATCCTCCTGATGTTCTCTAACACACAAAGCAAGTTTATATTTTAGGGTCTTTACACTTGGCTGTTCACTCTGCTTGGAACTCTTCCCCCAGGACAGATCTTAAACTACTGGGCCTGCTGGCCTATACTGAGGCCACAGCGTGAGCAGCTGGGGATTCTTGTTTCAGTATTTTGAATCTACTGAGGCACTGAAAATAAGATGGAAATAAGCAACTCAATGGCTTACAAAGCCCCACGGTCTTGCTTTCCCACTACCTGGAGAGATGCCCTATAAAGCTCTTGTTCCTTTTTCAAAATTCAATTCAAAGAAGCCCTTTTTCCTTGCTACTCTTTTTTCAGGTCTGTATTTGTACCTCAAACGTATCTCTATGTTTGTAATGTTCTTAGTGTTTTTTTGTTGTTGTTATTGACTTTTCTATAAGACCAAGCTCCTCACTGGGAGAAACTGGTTCTTGTGTAACTCTGGATCCCCAGGGCCACCCAAGATGCCTGGAAAACACAGGTTGAGTGTTCCTTATTTGAAATGCTTGGGACCTGAAGTGCTTTGGATTTCGAATGTTTTCAGATTTTGGAACTTTGGCATTATATTCTTTTGGTTTGGCTTTCCTAGTCCCAAAATCCAAAATTCAAAATATTCTAAAATATGAAACTCTTTGAATAATAACATGGTGCTCCAGGAAAATGCTCATTGAAGTGCTCTGGATTTGGGATTTTTGGATTAAGGATGCTCAACCTATAATAAATACCTCCAATGTTTTGGTAATCAAAGTGAACCAACTCAGCATCATCCTTTGAAAATATAAAACAGAGGATGTCACAATGTCACTCAAAAACTTCTGATGGTTCCCACCTAGATCAGAAAGCCCTAAATGGCCTACAATGTTTCCTGGGATATGTACCCCACCCCACACTGCCCTGATCTCGCCTCCCACCACTCCACTTTTCACCGCAGTCACATGGGCCTCCTGCTGTTGCTCAAACACACCAGCATCCCCCACCCCAGGTCCTTGGTACTTTCTCTCCCTCCACCTGGAATATACTCCCCCATATTCTCATAGCTCACGCCCTCACCCCCTTCTTTGTGCAAATACCATTTTCTTATTGAGGACTTCTCTGATCATTCTACTTAAAATGCCTTGCTTTATTTTTAGCCTTTTCCACATTGTATTAATATATAACACAACAGCATAATTTCTGTATGTATCATCTGTCTTCTTCATGTGGAATATAAGCTCCATGAGGACCTGGCACGTAGTTGTAACTCAATAAATCAGTGCTGAGAGATTGATTCTTAGAACAAAAGATTTGAAGTCTGGACTTATACCTGCTCCTAGGTCTCATCTCCTTCTAACTGAACAAGTATCTAACCTAACTGTCCTCAGATGCATCAGCACTGAAATAAGGTTGGGCTAGAAAACCCCTCAATACGGTGATATTCAACCAGCGTGCAGGGCACACTGCTATGTCCTGAGAGGATCTTGGGTGTGCTGTAAAAATTTTTAAAGATCATTAATTAAATCATTTTCAAAAGAAATTCAAAGTGCAGTCAGTATATTCTTTTTTTCTTTTCTCTCTCTTTTTTTTTATCAACATAATTTAAATGTGCCCTGGAAGTCTAACTTTAGGTTCAACTGTGCTGCAAGACAAAAAAGGTTAAAAAACACCTGTGTGTTTGAGTTTAGTGTAGGCTGCCATTTCTGAGGTACTGCTGGCAACACCCTGGATTCCTCAACCCCTGCCCTGTACTGACCACAGTACCTGCAAGACACTGGAAGAGGTCAGGAATGTTGAGCAGTTTAGATATAGATCAATAGTTTACATGCTGGAAGGAGCTCAAAGGTTAAGACGGTTAAGGCAGTTGAAAGTCAACTGGTTATGGTATAGATTAACAGCTTAGATTAGGGAAGTGCAAGTTTACCTCCAAGCATTGTGCCCACTTCTTTAACTTTTGATCCCATGATATCTTTTTCTGTTTTTCCTACCATAATTTCCTCATTTTAATATCATAAAACTTCTTTTACATTTTGCAATATGGTCAAACTTTCTTTAATCTATGATTAACTTTGAATGTTCCATGCTTGTTGCAAATATACATTCTGTTTAGCTCAATAAAATATCCCTGAGGTTGTCATTCAGGGCAGAACTTCCTTGCTACTTGGTTGGCCTATAAAGTTTTTTGCCTCTCCTAGCCTCATTCATTATTTCTTTGGAAATAATTGATTGTGAGTGTTTGCTTTCTACACCATGCCTTTGCCATTTCATCCCTAGGAGCAGAATAACAACAGATGCTGCCTTAATAGAAGACTTATAGTGGAATAAGAAAAAAAAGTCTAAGACCCTTTCTTACCCACTTTTTGTCTTTTGTGTTCTTTAAGGAAAAAATGGACCACAATCTCAAAACATCTATTGATCCTTATACACAAGGGTTAGCCTCTGAAAGAAATTCAATCCTTTGCTCCAATAGTGGCCTAATTTTTGAAAATGAGCAATACAAACACAACCCCACATGTGAGCTCCATGTGCACATGAGAGTGAGGGAGCATCACAAATGTTCTTCACCAGAACTCTGATCCCCAGACTATGGAATATTTCTCAAGCATCTGCAAACATGCTTTCACCCATATTCTCCAGGTGATGTCAACCTCAAATGTACACAAGGATTTGCACCACATCTAGAAGTCTCCTGAGTGGCTCCTCCTCCCTGTTTCAGGCTTCCTAGAAAGGGCTCCTACACTATGTAGATGCCTCTAAAGGTTGCATTTGCCTGCTGTCTATGCTTCCTAAGCTCCTGCCCCAAGCCCTTTGCTGATTTTGCATGGCTTCACATTGGCCAGTGCAAAGCTCCTCCAATTATGTGCATTTCCTGCTGGGGACACCAATCTCTGTTTTTTTATAGATGCAGGAACTCAGCTAGACCCTGGGTAAAATATACTAATGAATAAGACATTATCCTTACCCTCCAGGTGCTTCCAAGCTAATAATACCTATGGAACTAATTAACTTAGAAGGGCACCTGAAATAATATCTTCAGTTGTCCCATTTTTTATTATATTCAGGTTAAAGAAAGCCACATGAATTGCTTCTTAGTCTTTGTGAATGAATACTGAGGATAAAACCATTGCCAAGTCAATACATTTTAATTGGAAGTGTTTATGATACCCAGGAGAGTTTCCTAAATGTATTAATTGCTTCCCAAGGAAATATAAAATTCACAATTACTAAAACCATGAAAATTAATACAATGACAGCTCTAAAATATTGCTTTGTAAACTGTTGCTAAATACATGAAAATAAACCAATTGACCTTTTAAAAAGTAAAAAAAAAAAAAAAGAGAGAAAGAGAGAGAGAGAGCTCTGAAGGATTAGTATACAAGAATTGTTTGCTTGAGACTAACCAACTTACCTAAGGCAATATTGCAACTCATTTAAAAGAGATTTCATCAGCTGTATCATTAGTTTTTAAAAAGTTGTTTCAACAAAGAGGATAGCTAAAAGGTTACCTTCCCTTCCTCCTATCCCGCACAATAAATTAGCACAGGTAAAAGTTCTCTATTAGCTCTGAATATATATTTTAAAAAGTAGTTAGAGTAAAAATAGCAATTATCTTTGTGTGTTCTAAGATTCTTTTCTTCTTTTAAAGTTTTCTCTGAATTGCATCAGACAATAGGGTGAAGGGCTGGTTCTCCATAAAACACCACAGTTTCAAAGCTATAGGAGCCTGAAATTTTTTCCTGGAAAAGAACATTCTCATTGGCATGGTCATTCATTCAATAATCCTTCCTAAAAAGCTTCCACACAGCTACCTAGTGTGTTAGGCACTAGGAAATAAAGATAGAATGACCCAGTCCCCAGTCTTAGGAAATGCAGTCTCAGGAGAATAGTGACAAGGATGCTTGGAAGTGGGAACCCAAGAAAAATAACGCTTAAGTCTGTCTCCTGAGGACAAAGCACTTCAGCTGGGAATTGAAAGATGAATAAGACTTTGCCAGGCTGTCAAAATGGACCCTACAATCCGGGAAAATCAGTAGGACATGAGGCTAGATAAGTGAGCAGAGGCCAAATAAAAATAAGGACTAATTACTGAGCACTTGTTATGTACGAGTTACAGCAATAGGTATTTTCTGCGAATTATTTTATTTGATCCCTCCAACAACCCTTTGAAATAAGTACTATTACATGTATTATCCCAATTTCACAGATGGGAAAAGGAAGGAACAAAGAGATTACATTACTAACTCAAACTCTCATGGTTAGTCAATATCGTTGAAGTGATATTTTCCACCCTGAGTCCACAAGCTTAAGCCCCCTTCAAATTATGAAGGATATTGTACCAAATCTAAGAGTTGAACAAATGTCTTATAGGAACAAGAAGCCACTGATGAATACCAAGCATGGAAGCGAGATCATCAGAAATGCATGATAGATAAAATGATCGCTCTGGTGCTCTGGGAGATAGGTTTTTGTGTTTTGCTTGTTTGTGTGTTAGGGGTGAGAAGGAGGAGGGAGAGGGAAGGCACAGCACAAAGGCCAGAATTCCAGCAATGAAGAGAATGCAATTCTTAGTTTAAAAAAAGAAAAAAAAAGAGGCCTGATTTGGACAGTGGCAGTGCAGACAGAGCAAATGGGCAGATATGCAGATACTATATTTAGGAGGGAGGGAAGGTGAAGAATTGGTTGAGTGCTGGACAGGTACAGGACTGCTCAACAGGAGGAGACAAGCATTAGGAAGGAAAAATTTCTTTCCCACACCTATTCTCTGAAATGGGAAAAGACATCAATTAATAAAAAACTCCTGGCCTCTCTCTGCCCTCTTATCTCCACCCCCCTTCCAGCTATAGCTCTTTATCTGCTATTGAATTTGGTCTAGAAGATGTTCCTCTCTCTGGGAGGCAAGTTGCCCTCGGAAAGTAGACTTTCTACTCTCCATCTTCACAAAGCAAGGAACTTTACAATTTTAGAAAATACCTCACTGTACCCCAGTAACTAGTGCATGAACCAGGAATACTGAGAGATGAGGCAAAATGGTGTCAATGGAAGATACCTAAGTCCCGGGCCTTGGTGGGGCCCATGGTTTGAGGCTGTCTGGTGGTGTACGGCAGCTTAGATGGTCCACGTGGCCAGTTTTGACAGTTTGACTTTTAACTGCTGGGCCAGGACAGGAGGCCAATTGTGGTTTTCCCCTGGGCTGATCAATGCTTGTGTGGTGCAATCCACAAGCAAGACACAGAGTAGAAACCTAAGAGTCTGTCCTCAGCAAATGAGAGGGACAGACCATGCTGGGGAGGGCAAAGGAGGTTTAGTACATAAACTATAAACCAGCTGAGCTCCACATACTCAATGGAGCCCCACGAGCCTCTGGATTTAAACTTTTAGTACCTAAACAGGTATTCAGGGAACATATTTCCCCCAGGTGTGCTGAGATCCCAGTGCCCAAATTAGCCAAACTCTTGCTGATGTATTTCTCTTACAGCAAATATGTTGAAGGTCACAGGTTGTATGCCTCAGACAACCAATATCAACGTTGGCTTCCTTGTCTAACTGAACTCTACCTCTTTGGGGCTGCCAACCAGTTACTCATGCATCTATGCTCTAGCCTGAGACAACACTTAAGCACTCTGTTCTGGGAATACAATTTTGCCAGGGATAGGCAATAATAGTTCAAGGGCTGGGAGTTGCCTTATTTTCTAACCAATGATCTTGAATGTCTGACTAACTCTTCGGATTCTTTGTAAGAGATGCTTATGGACATTGTAAATTCTATCAAGACAACTTACTGAGAGACAAAAGAACTCCCCAATTCTCCCTCAGATTCTGTCTGAGCTACAATTCCTAGAAATTCCCCCAGAACTACCCAGAATCAAGAATACCTCTCAGTAAAACTGATCAAAACAACAAGCTAAGGAGGATGGACTATTGATTTTAATTTTCTTGGGCTTCTAAAATCACCATAGCAAGAAAATGATTTTGGACTTGAATTCTCCTGTATTTTATTAAGCCTTTAGATTTTAATTTCTCCCTAAAATATCAATCCTCCTATCTTAATAGGGAATCAATATTCTCTTTGGATGCATCTTTAGAATATTGGAATTTGGGAGTTTAGTGTAGGTAATACTGTCATTTAACTCCACAAGAAGGCATGGACAATGTGCTATCAGCACGTGCAATGGAAAAATAGAGCAAGGGTGAACAGCTGGCCTCAGAAACCCAGTATCCCTGGAGTTAATTCAGTTAAGGGACTTATTTGATCCAAAAAAAAAAAGAAAAGAAAACGATGATAACTAATAGAAAGAGAATGAGTCTTCTTCTCTCTTGATGTTTCCCTCTAAGTCAGCGGTTCTCAACCTGTGGGTCGTGACCCCTTTGTAACAATGAAAATGCAACCTGCATATCAGATATTTACATTATGATTCATAACAGTAGCAAAATTACAGTTATGAAGTAGCAATGAAAATAATTTTATGGTTGGGGGTCACCACAACATGAGGAACTATATTAAAGGGTCGCAGCATTAGTAGGCATTAGGAAGGTTGAGCACCACTGCCCTATGTGAAGGGTCATCAATTAGAATCACATACCTGAACTTGTTCTACCTCCTTATCTTCTGGCCTGCATCCCACTCTAGACCTAGTCTCAGAATCTTCTGGGTAGGAGCTCCAAGCATCAGTATGTTTTAAAAGCTCTCCAGGTGATTCTAATGTGTAGGCAGAGCTAAGAACCAATGAACTGAATGATTTCTAAAGGTGCCTTCTAACTCTTTTCCCCCCTTTTAAATGCTGTGATCTTACCAGCAGTTAAAGGAAATGACTTTGAGGCCCTTGGGACATCCTTTCTAGCAGCTCCAAGGTTCAAATGCATAGTGTGCAATCAGCCTTCTAATGGGAAGAAATAATACAAGGGCCTCATGTGTTGGTCCCAAAGCTTGCCTCTTTGGGCTTCCCGCACAGGTCACAGTCACACAATCAGTGGTAGAACTGTTCTTTATGGTAACTTGAGAGGGAAGTAATCAGGAACAATCCAGCCACACCATAGCCTAATCACAGTGACTGATATTTCTGGGGCTGTGTTAATCAAGCCTTTGTGTAGACAGACCCTTGTGGACAGACCATTCTAGCATGATTCTGCCTCCACAGTTGGAATCTTTTATAAACCAAAATCTTCCATTCAGGCTGACTTCTCACCTAAGTGCAAAAATCCCTCCTAATGGTAGCATCTGTTGTCTGCTGCAAGCAGAGTTGATTACAGATGCTCTGGAAGGAATTTAAGTCTTTTCTCTTGCTACTCAGGTGACAGTGTGACGGCAAGCAGTAACTCTTTTTAGAAAATAAAAAATCTTTGGCTAAATAGTAACTGCAATAATAAGGTAAAAGATCTATTGTTGGATGAAATATTCATATTTGTTGAATTTTTATCTCTTTCTTCAGTACTAAATACGGCCAGTAACCATACATGCACTGTCTCTTATAGCTACAGAGCAGGTGTGCAGGTAACTGGTTACCAAGCAACGTATTGGCTGGGGATTAGAGCACACACTTGCATGGGCATAACTCTGAATAATGCAAACCTTGTTAAGTGATACATTTTTCATTATCCTAGTATCACATCAAGTTCTATACCACCTTTTTTTTTCTCTCCTTTAATCTAGGAAACAGATTCCTATTAAGAACCCTGAAGCAATCTTACCATCAGATATTTCTTTTTTATTAAAAACAATGAAAAGAACAGATTCATTATATCTTATCCATCAAACTTGTTATTTACCTAAACATCTGTTCAGTTTTTGTTGTCATGTTTAGAAAGAATAATTATCCAACAGACCTTATAAGAAATGAATTCCAGTGGAGTGAATGAATTTTACTAACGACTTGCGTTGATCGCTCCTCAAGGAAAAAGTTACCTATTCTCATAATCCTGTTTATTCTTTCAAAATGAAAAGGTCTTTGGTGGTTGCTTTAGATCTTGGAGGGTTTTTTAAAACTAGCTCTCCAAAGCCTTCTGATCCTTAATAAATACGATCAAAATATACTTAAGATGCTTGTAGCTCCTCGGTCCCTGATAGAAAATGCCTCTGTTCTTCACCTTCACTTTCCTAATTTAAATAGTATCCTGCATTAATGACTAATTAGCAACTAGAAAATTCTTTGTTTATAAGAAAGTTCTCTGATACTTGTGATGACATCATTTTTTTAATTACAATTAAATGTGGGGGGGAGTAATTAGCAGAGGAAGGAAAAGAAAAATGGAAGGGAAAAAAAAAAACAATTTTTTTAAAAGGAAGAAGAATATTCAAAAGGGGTGTCTAGGTCTCCCCTTTCTCTGGAAACTGTTTAAAAACGTCGGAGATCTGTGTGTATCACCTTTGTATAGATTTCATAGAATGGCTCCATTTTTTCAAGCCTACCTTGCAATTATTTAAATGATTTGCTTACTGTAGAGAAGGTACTTTCACATGCAAATGGCACATGAAGTGATTTTGGTGCAAGGCAGCAAAGTAAATATTCTTACCCTTAATTTTAAGGTTATGTATCCATGATGTTAATTTTATCACAGAAATTGACAGGGACATTTTTCTAAACCCAGAAAGAAGCCAGTGAGATATTGTCTTGATTATGAGTATGGAGGGTAAAAATAAAAAAAATAAAATAAAAAAATTTAGACCGGTGCTTGCTGCTAAGGTCATAGTTACGAATGTAGAGAAAAAAACACATTTTACTCAGCCTTTGGAATTCACGCGAGGCTGCATACAATTGCTGGCCTCAGAGAACAGAGCAGTGGGAACTTGCTTCTGACCTGGTGCCTTATTGAGCCTCAAACTGGCAATTTTATAAAAATTTCCAGCAGCTTTGCAACTATGTCTATTATTTAAGATTCGACATCTTCAAATTTATCTATAGTACACTCAACTCAAGCAGAACACTAACAAATGGCCAAGTTGGCAGCTTCAAATTTCTTAGAGAAAGGGCTTCAAAAGCTATTCCTATCTGCTTCTTATTTTAGAAAAAAAAAAATACAATATTCTCCTTTCTGGGGCTAAGACGCATAATTTCTTGACATGAAATGAGACATTTCTTTTATTTTAACTTAAAATCTATATGTTTGCTAATATCCTTCTTCCTAAAATAAATACCTGGAATCCATACCTCTACAAAACAGCCAAGTGCAAAAGCTGCTTTTATTCTTCAAGACGCTGCCAGTAAGATACACACAGCTATTTCCCGGCCACCATTCTTGTTTGTTTTAGTTCTTTTTCCTCCCAGTATAACTGGCTCTTTTCCAGGAGGACTGTTGCTATGTTCTCCAGAGGTGAAAAGGTCTTTTGACTGGTAAGTCATCAGAGTTTAAGAAAAGTACAGGTAACTATAGGCCACCAGATATGCTCAGCTTTAATTTTGTTCTAAGACTTTTGTGTTAAAATTTAAAAATGATATTCTTATCAGCTTATCCTTACTATTTCGGGGCATTTCAAACACTGTATTTAAAAAATAGACTGTTCTTATAACTTGAAGCTAGTTTATATCAACATGGTAATTTCCTCACCAATATCATTTCAACCAAAATCACCCTTGAGAGATACTCATTACAAGGAATGGTTATCTTCTTAACACAGAAATTTGTGCTGAGTCAAACATGATAGATACATCCATAAATTCCTGCTCCCTTCACACATTCTCATGTGATCATGTAATAAACACATAGCACGATCTAGGTAGATTTTTTTTTTTTTTTTTTTTTTTTTTTTTATCCTTTAACTTGATTTACTCATTGGTTAGGTAGATTTTTAAAACTAGAATTTTCTGAAAGCATTGTCCATCCAGCACTTCTTGACTGGTTATATTCTTTATTCCAACAGGACTTTTTCTAAAATTACTTGCTTAAAATTGATTCAATTTCTCAGAACCATGTAATAAATGAAGAAGAAAAAAGATGGTTTAGAAAACTACTTTCTTTCTTTTATAGTTTTAGAAAACTAATTTCTCCTACAGAAAACAAGTGGATTGCACTTCAGAATTGAATCTTCAGACTTACAGATTAGCAAATATTGCCTGTTAACAGAGGCTATGTATAATTGTTCTTATCTTTACAATAAAAAGACATCAGAATTATAGATTTACAATATGTGAAAAATCGATAATAATAAATTCATATTTCATGCTAATTTCAAAACCAAAATATACCATGTTTGTGAGGAACAAAATGAATGAACAGCTCCCTCTGTTAGTCCATTTGATTTTATGAATCACCTTTCCTCCTCTTCCCATGGCCCCTGGAACCGCCCAAGAGCCATGGCCAAGTTAGTCTGCTTTGTTCAGCAGAGAAAAAGCTCGGTTTTGCCTTGAAGTCTGAATATATTAACAGACATAGAACTGTGTAGTCTAAATATTGTTACCAACTTCCCCCTCAAAGTTGAAATGCAATCTAAACACCCTTGTCAGAGTGGACACCTGAATAATTACACTTTCAGTTTATTGCATTTTCTTATGCCAAGTGAATCTTTTTAGAAATAGGGTAGGCCAAAATTTTTATTACTGAGAGAAAATGTATTAGAATGTCTACTATAGCCATATTTAAAATGTCAGCCTCATGACTCATCACCTTTTCTCAGTTCTCCCATGCACTTGACATGGTAATTAAAAAAGTTTTTCCCAACAAAAGTTGCTGGTGAGAGTGTGGGGAGTCTTGAGGGGCAGAGTTGGGAAGAGGTCTGTGATTAGGCCAGATTAGGACAAGAGGAGAGGTGCCTAGGTCAACCCACAGGACATAAGAACCCCAGGGATAGACAGAGTGTCCCTCACTACCCTCACCCCCAAACTGGCCAGGAGGGCAGGAAGGCCTGAATTTTGTTTTCCTCCTTGACTACCAAGGAAGGAGAACTAGTCCCCTAAAAAACAGACCCAGGATATCATCCCAATTCCATCCTTATACTGCCAGTGCTGTTTTACCATCTACTAATAAATTCTCTGGGCTATTAGACTGTATCCTTTCCTACAAGTTTAGTTTCAAATGGGGTTACCTATGGACCATAGCAGGGAACCAACCAACATTTATCAAGTACATTCATGTGTCCAGTGCTTTACGTCCATTTTATTATTCAATCCCCTCTCTACCCCATCTGTAGTCTCTGAGAAACACAAAACTCATAAAGGCCAAGTAGCACTCTTATGCAAGGGAACACACTTGTGAAAAATTAGTTTGGCATTCAAATTTAGGTCAGATTCCAAAACCCCTTGTTCTTTCTACAATATCGTGCAGGCTGGTAAGATATAGATTTCCTTACCAGCTAAAAAATTGAATTTGGCATTGAATAGCGTCATCCAGCTCTTCCTTCTGAAAATAGTTCTGGCAGCTCCTCAAGTAACGGATTTGTATTTTGTTGCCTAATGTTCATTTCTGTTTGATAACATTGCCAGTATTTAAGTACACTGAAGATTTTGTTGATCTGCTGACATTTAAATTAGTTTTTGCATGTCTTTCCTTCTGACAATTTTAGGTCATGGAGTTTCATAGCAGAGTCATGATTGTAAAGTGGAGGTTCTACCATAAGTAAAACTGCTATCATATTATACTCAGAACAAAAGGCCAAGGATGAGAGTTCTGAAATTATAATGCTTCTCAAAGTGGCAACCAACAAATGGCCTGTGTCAGAATCACCTTGAAAGCTGGTTAAAATGCAGAATCACGAACCCTACCCCAAAGATACTGACTCTGAATATGGGACCCCATTACCTACATTTTATCACAAAAGTTTGAGAGTCACCACTACAGACAATGGACTGTGAAATAAGATGTATTATAAAGAAAGACCCAAACTGTAAGAAGTTTACATACCCCAAGAGTTTCAAAGAGGGCCACTTCCAGTGACAGAGGTCTTGAATTTGAAATGGACACATAAAATCGACTAGACTTTCTCTATGCAAATACACTGATTATTTTAATGAAGAAAAAAGTAGCTTCAAGTAATTCCTATGTGTCGATAGGAAGCATGGCAAGCCAGATTAACCCACCCACACCTTTACCACAAAGCAGCAAGCTAACACCTGCACAAAAAGTAAAGATGGGTCCCTGGGCCAAAGGCAACTGGCCCACTGTCTTCCTCCTCTTCCTGTTCTCTCTGAACTAGTTCTATCCCTCTACATTATGTGTCCTTTATTTCCTTTTCATGATTATAGTGAACCTACTGTGCCAACGTAAATGAATTTTTCTTATGTATCTGAATACGTAAAGTCATTCATCATCAGGTCCATGTCAGTTCTGCACCCATGTTACCTCCACCTTTCTTCCACCCTGGAACAATGCCAAACAGTTTCCTGAGCCCCTGATGCTGACTGATGCACACTGCATCCTTCCTTTTTGGTAAAATAATCAACTCATCACCTTCTTTATCTGACTGATATCAACTTCTCTCTCAAAGATTATTTACTTCCTAGAAGTCATCCCTGATGCTCTATAGTCCCACTGTGGGTAAAGTAAGGTGTTTCTATTTCTGACTTCACACTGGAGTCATTTAGGGAACTTGAAATAAATACGCTCCTCCAACTGTCTTTCGGTTGTTTGCATTCTGTATGTCTCTCTGTACATCTACTTTTAACCTATTTATGTCTTTGAATCTAAAATATGTTTCTGGAAGACAGCATATGGTTGGGTTTTGCTATTCTATCAGTTCTCATCAGGTTTATCTTTTGATTAAATGTTTAATCCATTTGCATTTTATGGAATTATTATGTGTGGATGTATTTATTTTTCCACTTAGTTGGGTAGATGTATTTGTTTTTATATTTTGTATTTTTACATATTAGTGTAATTATTGATATAGTTGAATTGTTTTTAATATGCTTCATCTTTTTTTCCCCCTGTTTTTTCCATTTACTGTCTTCTACTTTTTAGTATACCATTACGATTCTTCCGTTACATTTGGGTGCATCTTTTTGAATCATTTTCTTAGTGGTTCTTCTAGGGTTTATAATACATATGTATACATCTCTTAACTTAAGACAATCTACTTCAGGTTAATACTGAATTAATTTTGGTAACATATAGCAACTTAGCCTTCAACATAGTTTTATTTCCTCCCCCCTATTTTGTGCTATTACTGTCAAATATGCTATCTATATATGTGTTCTAAAGCCAATAATAAAAGGTTAAAATTATCAGTTTGAATAACATTTTATTTTTAAAGAAGTTAAAAGAGTAAAAGAGAAAATAATTTTGTTTATTCATCCTATAAATACCATTATACCATAATACCATGATTGCCATTTCTGGTGTTCTACCTTCCTTTCTGTGTATTTGTGTTACTACTTTGTGTCATTTCTTTTCTTTTCTTTCTTTTTTTTTTGGCAGTTTTTGGCCGGGGCTGGGTTTGAACCCACCACCTCCAGCATATGGGGCCGGTGTCCTACCCCTTTGAGCCACAGGTGCCACTCCATTTCTTTTCATCTTAAAGGACTTCTTTTAGTATTTGTTGTAGGACAGGTCTGATAGCAATAAATTTTCTGTTTTTATTTATCTGAAAGTGTTCCTATTTTATCTTTATTTTGGAAGCACAGTTTCACTGACTATGGGATTCTCTGTTGATGGCTTTTTCTTCTTTTAGCACTTTGACTATGTCAATTTCATGGCCTTCTGATCTTCGGTGTTTCTCACCAGAAACCAACCATTAACTGTCATAAGACATTTTTCTTTTACTGTTTTCAACATTTTTCTCATCTTTTTTGTCTTTCATCAGTTTAATTATGACATATATAAGTGTGGATCACATTACATTTTTTTCTCTTGGAGTTTCTTGAGTTTCTTATTTATATCTGTAGTGTTTTTCTCAAATTTAGGAAGTTTTCAGTCACTTTTTTTGCATATTTTTTTCTGACCCTTTCATTACTCCCCTTTTTGAGCTCCTTTTAAGTGTATGTTATTATTTTTGATGTTCTACATATCTCAGATTTTCATTTTTTCCTTAAAATTTATCTCTCTCCTCTTTGAACTAGATAATTTCTATTGATTTAGCTTCAAGTTTACTGATTCTTTCTTTCTCCATCCCAAATCTGTTAGGCCTATTTAGTAAATCTTACATTTTGGCTATTTTACTTGTTAACCCTAAAATTTCCACTTTTAAAAAATATAGTTTCTATTTACTGAGATTCTCTATTTGTTGAATCACTGTCATCTTATGTTTTTTTAATTTTTTGAATATATTTATAACGGCTGCTTTGGAAATCTTTGTAAGCCCAACATCAGAACCCATAGAGTGCCATGGTGTCTCAACTCACAGCAACCTCCAACTCCTGCGCTTAGACGATTCTCTTGCCTCAGCCTCCTGAGTAGCTAGAACTACAGGTGCCCACCATGTGTGGCTAATTTTTTTGTTGCAGTTTGGCTGGGGCCAGGTTCAAACCCATTACCCTCGGTATATAGGGCCGGCACCCTACCCATTGGGCCACAGGCGCCACCCCAGAGTCAGTTTCTATTGATAGATTTTTCTCCTGTACATGTATCACATTCCTTTTCTTTACTCACAATGGTTTTGTTTTAAACTGGGCATTTTCGATAATATATTGTAGCAAGCTCTAGATTATAAAGTATTTTTCTAAGGGTTTTTGTAAAGTAAACCTGCCTGTATTTAAACTGTTGATTCTGTCTGCCCTGTAATGTGAAGCAGTGAGTATCTCTACTTAGTTTTTAATTATTTATTTTTATTCTTTTAGTTTCACTTCTGATGATCCACCCTTGTGTCTACATACCTTAGCGTTTAGCCAATGATTTGGACAGAGATTGTAATCTGCCCCAAACCACAAAAACAACTCACCCAATAAAACTTCCACACTCTATCAATTAATCTGTCTTTACATTAGGATCATAAATATAATGTTCGACCAGTTTTCAATCTTTCACTGGCTTTATTTTTCGCTGGTTTCTCTTGGGTCTTCATTATACATGTTACCCACGTTGCCAGGATCTGTAGAGAGCTTGCTTTAGCCCTCTATGCCATCATAGAAGTTTCCACAGTTAAATATCTGGCTTATCTGTCACTCACCCAATCCAAATCATAACTTCAAGCTATGAAAGGTGCAAGCTTCTCCCATTTGTTTACTCCTAAGCTGGCCACTTTAAACTGAAAAATCTTCAAGCATTTGCCTTTACTCCAAATCAAGTCTAATTCTCTGTTAGATAAAAATGATGGGTATTGTTTACTGATTGAATTTCACCTCCATACTAGTAAAACTACTTTTCTTATTAATCAAGTTGGGGTGGGGAGGATGAGAACCTTATCATTTTTTTTCTTACAAGCATTAACATGAATGTCACACTCACATCTGACTAAAACATAAGGTCAGACTTTACAGGCAAACAGATTAATAAACTAAGATGTCTTCATTCAGAAATAAAGAAAACAAATGGACAAGCTCTGGCTATTTGTCATTTCGAATATCTTAATTTCTTTATTATTATTTTGTCTGTGAGGTATTTTTCCTTGTTAATTCCTCTGTCGTTTAGCCAGTTTCCAACTGCCTAAAATTCCCCCCACTATATACATCCAGTTATACGTTCTGATCCAAATCTATTGGTGATTTTATATATAATCATTATACAGTTTATAAAAATATCAAAAGAAAAGGGTCAAGCAAATTGGATTCTAGTTTCTAGTTTAGGGGCTAACAAAGCCAAATCATAACATCTCAGGGTCTCAGTGAAAGTACATAAAATGTAGATGTTAATGTTCTCCAGTCCCTTTATGCAAGGGATAGCCATTGTTGGCTTGACTGGATAAGCACAGTATGGGTGTGAAGAGGAGGAGGAGGATGGGGAGGAGGAAGATGGTGAGGAGGGGGATGGGAAGGAGGAGGAAGGGGGAAGAGGGACAGGAGGGGGTGGAGAGGAAGGAGGGAGGCAGGAAGAAATAAAACTAAGGTGAAGAAAGAAAATCCCAGTATAAAGTGTCATTCACTCCCCACCCCACCAAAAAATAAACCTCTTTCTTTCTTGCCTCCATTAGGGTGGACAAGATAAGTGCACACATAAACATAACACAAACCAATGCAGGGAGTACAAATGTGTGCCAAGACAAGCTAAGGAAGAAGAGACTGCTTTTTAGGATGGAGGGTGTAATGGAGTTTGGGGGCAGAAAATAAATTAATGAAAGTATTCAAATTAGAAATGAGCCTTTGTATTCAGGTAAAACTAGATACTCTAACAAATAAATATGATGCGTTGATAAGACAACTCTACAGAAGCACATGTCACTCATGTGAAAAGCCAATCAGATGGGAGAAAGAAGTTGGGGTAGATTTTGCTCCACCCAATATTAACATTCAAGAATCCGTGTTGATGGAGGTTTTGTAGTCATCAGTATATGGCTTCCAAGATTGCTCTGGAAATCTAACCAGCAGATGGGGGAAGAGTGAAGTGTGCAGGTGAGGGGTTTACAGAACAAACTTCTACTTGCATTCCACTGTGAAAAATTAGTCATACAGCTCCTCCTAGCAGTGGGGGAATGGAGGAAGAGAGGCCTTGCAAAATTTAGTCTCTGGTGACACAACTACTTCCCAGCAAGAATTCTTTCCATAAAAGAGGAGTCTAAGCCATGTGGACAGCTAATTATTTTTACCACAGTTTCAAATTATGGGTAGACCTTAGAGGACTAAGGATTGGAGGAAGCAATGAAAGGCATTATCTGCTATTTGCGGTTTTTGTCTACATGTGATTTTGAATTTTGTTGGGGAAAATAATCTTCCCAAACCATGTGATTTGATAGAACTGATACCAAGGACAGATAGCGGAACAAGGCTTTATCAATCAATATAGTCTACCTCCAACCAATTAGCATTAGTCAAGGATGGATAAGAAATGGGATCAACGAAATTCACGTTCAAGACTTTTGCAGAAATTATAAAGAAGATATCTGACAGGTGTTCTTTTTTCCATCAGTGTTGCTAAGCTGGTAGGATTTATTTCTAATTCCTGGTGGCTATATATTTAATATTACCTTTCATGAAAGAGTCTACCAAGGAATAATGGTCACACAAAGAAAATCAGAAGAAGAGATGGAATAAAATGTCTTGGATCCAGACATGCCTTACACCAAGGGCAATAAATTCTCTTTCTCTTAAATAAATTTGAGTTGTATTTTCCTGAAATTGAGAGCCGTTAATATAGGTGGAAAAATGTCATTTTTAAACAGTAGTTTAATTAGTGTGGAATTAGGAAACATGGAAGAAAGAAATAAGAGAAAGGACTGAAAAATTGAATTAGGTTTAGGGCATAGAATTCTTTAAAAGTTAGGCTAGGAATTTGGAGTTTAATGAAAGGCTGCTAAACCAAAGTACAAAGAGGTAAAGAAACTTGCCCACGGTCACAAAGCTGGAAGAGAGTGAAACCAGGATTCACCGCAACCTCTGCTTCCAGACCTGCATGTCTGATGTGGTAGCTGCTAGGCACACATGGTTATTTAAATTTAAATTAAATAAAATTTAAATTTCAGTTCTTCAGTTACAATAGACATATTTCAAGTCCTCCATGGCTATGTATGTAGCTACTGGCTACAGCTTTGGACACCGCAAATACAAAGCATTTCCATTATCAAAGAAGATTCTATTGGACAGCCCCCTTCTAGAGCCTGTGCGTGTGTCAAAAAACAGAACCCAGGTTGCCATCCAAGTTAGATACTGGACTATAATTGGGCTGAAATCTCCACTTTGAAACCTAATTTCTAATTTGAATGCATACCAAAAAAAATCCCTAATCCATGACCTAATATTTTCACTCTGGGTAGCCTTATGTGTAAGCCTCTAAAGAACTTTTGGGAATTGTAAATATAAACAAAAACAAACTTGAGTGATACCATTTAAAGGAACTATAACAAAATTATGGGAGATTTTTTAAAAATGATTTACATTCTGACAATTACAGAATGATCCTGTGGCTTCAAAATATAAAGAAGCAGTGATAGCAAAGGTTTTCCTTTCTTTCTGAGTCTTCTTGGTAAGGATAATCTGTACATTCTTCCATGCCGACTGCCTACTAATTCTGTTCTAAAGATGAAACAGCTTTCTCAAAATTTCCTTTTTGGTAATTTCTGAAGAAATCAAATTGGGTCCTATTTCACTCTCACAAAGCAGCAAGATTTATTTCTGCAAATGAATCAACGCATAAAACAAAGAACCCCCATTACTGTGAATTACATACTAAGTAAATAAAACAAAATACATATGTGGTAAAAAAAAAAAAAGTCTTCATCATGAAGAAACCCATCCTTTGACAACTGTTTTCTACCAACCATTTTTAATCTACTTAGACTTATGGAATAATTGCACGCTCCAACCTCTGATCTTCACCCAACCCAACAGGGCTACCTCCATGGCATACTTGCATAGAAAACCTTTACAGCTGCATTTATAATGCATGTTTGGATTGATGCACATTTGATCTTAGAAATTTGAAAAGGGCAGTACACAATGTTTATTCTGCCTCCAGCTCTAGAAGAAAGGATGAGCCAGATTTACACAGGGCTCAATTCTGTTGCAAAGGATTTTTATCCAATAATTTACAATGGTTTTGTTCAGATCCACGTCTTAACCAGGTCAGATTCTCAAATAATTGACTGTAAGGTTACATGGGACATAACATGTTTGGTTTCATTCCCTGCACTTCAGCCCCATAATCTGGGTCTGCGTCGTAAGAATAATTGGAAGCAGAAAGAAGGCTGATAACTGTACATGTTAATCACACCCCAGGTAAACAGATTTGCAGCTGGTGGGTTCCAATCAATTTCTTTTATGTTCTCTTCTCCCTCCACTTCAAAAAGGTTGCAGCTTTTAGGAGATTAGAAATCAAAGTTACGTAGTTTCATTTAGCCTAATGATTGCAGAGTCTGTTTAATTACTGTCTTAATCTCAATGCATGAGAGAGGGTGAATTTCTGGTGTGGGAGGAGAAGGAATGAGGTACCACTGAGAGGATATTACTGTGTACTCACTGTTCTCAACTTTCCTCCTCTCCATAAACAGTGTTTGGGCCCAGGAGGACCTTCTGACCTACAGGAGAAGCACTCCAGAATCCCTTTACTGTGGCAGTTAATGAGCTCATCTCCAGAGGACAAACACAGCAGGCTATTCCAGACTGAAGAAGATGCTCTTATCCTGAAGCAAAAGCAGAACAGTGGAGCTTTCATAAAAAATGACCCTAAGGAAAATAATCCTTTAACAAAACAAAGTCAAGTGATGCCCAGTAACCCACAGCCAATACGCAGGGAAGCCCATTGGGGGCACCTGCCATACCTGTGACGGTCAGGGTCAGGGCTCTCTGCTAACGAGCACCAAGTAATTAAAGCTTATCTTTGCTCCCCATTCATCCTCAGTGGTGTATCTCCACTTCTTTGTGTATGGCAGCCACCTACTTTTCCAGACTACTCAGAAGTCCCATTCTGGTTACCCATGTTTCTGTGTTCCTCTCTTTGCAATAAAAAATGATCTTACTTCCTATTCCATCTGGGGCCTCCATGACTGGTCCACTCACTGAGCCAGGATAATGATAGCTGCTAATTGCCTCACGTGGTCCTCCTTCCTGAGACACCTGTCAGTTTTTAAAAGAAGCTTCTAATATCTTTACCAAAAAAAAAAAAAAAAGTAATGTAGAAGTTCCAGATAACCCAGCATGATGTATTGGACACAAGTGGCAGAAGAGTGTCTATTCATGGCTCTCAAATCATCTCTTATACATTTGCACCCTATAAGCAATGCCCAGGCAATGGGACGTCACTGTCCTTTTCAATGCACTGAGGCTAACCTATTTCCTTGCCTACTTTTGAGATTCTATGAGACTAAAGGCCTAATGTAAGGCAAAGTCTGAATTAATCTGGGGCACAAACAAAATCAGGTGGTGACAGCAAACAAGGTATATGGTATATGCCCCATGCAAGTTCAATTAAATGACACAATTTTTGCCAGACTTTCTTAGGAATTGTTGCATGGCACAAATGTCACACACACTATGGCACAGCAGAAAAACCTGCCAATGACCACCTGTATAAGCTCAGCCAGGCAAATATCAAGTCTGAACCTCAAGTTCTCTGTACATAAACCAGAAAGGACAATATCCACCATCCAGGGCTATTGTGAGAATTAAGTGAGAAAGGCCTGGAGGTACCAAGCCCATGGCCTGGCAGGCAAGGGGTACCAACTGTCTCTACCCCATCTTCAAGATTAGTTTCTTATCTCAAGTCCTCTCTGTGTGAATTTGGATGCCCATAAAAGTGCATATGTTTTTCGTCTCCATAACCACTCACTCTCCACCCTTGCACTGTCTGGCCAGCCTCTTGAGAAGGCCATGGCTGTCTACTTCCCAGGGTCATCTGGCCATGACAAAAGATGTGAAAGCTCTCGTGCACACTCAACAAGGGTCAGCAAGAGCCTTCTGAGAATCCCGAGCCCCCACCCGAGTACAGGCAAGAACCTATTCCACAGAGAGCTTCTAGCCCAGTTGAGAGGGCAGGCTAAACACACAGAGCATCATAAGACAATGTGAGCCTGTGTTATCTGTTGTAGAATCCAAGCAGCTAAGATTTAATGAGTGCCTGAGATCAAACAGGCACTCTTCTAAGTATCTGTACATATGTATATATAGTTCTGTGGTTTTTCCCATTTTGTAGACAAGGAGCATGAGGCAGAGAAGGGTTAGGTAACTCGTCCACAGCCCTCCAGTGAAGCAGCTGCCACCGTTTTTCAATTCAACAGAAACATATACAACACTGTGCTGGGCACAAGGCGGAGAGTGCTGAGTCAGTGTGAGATTGTTAAAGACAGGAATCTCAACTTCCTGACCTTCATTTCCATGGCTTATAAATGTCGATTACCTGACTCAGTGAATGAGACAGGCTTGTTGGAAGATACAGGGCTTGATAAGTAGCCCATAGAAAAGCAAAGTAAAGGCTAATCATGGCCGGCAGAGTAGCCACCCCAGATGCCCAGAAATGAGATTTAACATGAGAGTAGACAGGAATCAAGAAGACTGACCTTAATGAAGCCCACGGTTTGTTTTCAGGATAATGATGGACGAAGACAGATCAATGAGATAGGTGGAAATAAAGGGAAAACCTTAGCAGCTAAGTAGACTTGACACCATGGGCAAGAGGAGACACCTATAAATCCTTGAGCAAGGGAACAATTTGAGAAAAGTTGTATTTTAGAAAGACAGCCTGGCAGGAGTCAAAACTTGGAAGAGAGTAGAATAATCCAGGTGTGAGGAGCGGGAGAATCTGAGTTTGCCAAGAGTTTGAATGGGAAGGGAAAGTTCTAAGAGCCAAAGCACAGAAACCATGGCAATCCAACAATCCCTGAGTGTCTTTTTATGAACCTGAAATGATGCACAGGGCTGAGGACGAAAGAACAAATATGGCACAACCCTTGGTC
Source organism: Loris lydekkerianus (assembly GCA_963574355.1). NCBI lineage: Eukaryota > Metazoa > Chordata > Mammalia > Primates > Lorisidae > Loris > Loris lydekkerianus. Next base: position 60,749 of record CAUYPK010082513.1, read on the forward strand.
ACCAAGAAGATGAAAATGAAGTTGAGAGAGATCTGCCCCTGGGGGGCGGTCAGGCATTAGACAGGGAGTGGTGTCACCCCAGAGAGAAGGGTGAGACACCAACCCTCGACATGGAAATTGATGGAGGCACAACTTCCACTTTTCCCTAAACCAGCGGTTCTCAACCTGTGGGTTGCAACCGCTTTGTAACAACGAAAATACATCATGGCATTTGGAAGGTTGAGGACCACTGGTCTAAAGCGTGTATATCTCTTAATGAGATTTTAAGCTTCTCAACAAAAAAAAAAAGAACCACGAACCATGCCTATTTTTCAAGATACCTAGGACAATATTAGAAATAAAGAAATCATTCAGTGAACACTTGGGGACAACTATCTTTAAATCCAACAGAAATTTCTTTTTTAAGTTACTACAATAACCTACTCTCTCTCTGTTCCTTCATCATTTTACAGCGCCTCTTGCTTTTTCTTCATTCCTTCACCATTACCTCTCTACTCTTGACGAGATATTTCCTGCTGCTTCCACCATCTGGCTCACCGAGGTTGAGTCTCAGAGACTCTGTCATTTCAAAAATATCATTTTTCTTCTACCATCAAAAAGTTAACATAAAGATAATAACCGTATATTAAAGCTAAGAAGTCCAAGAAATGCAGTGTGATAAGTATTAGGAAGGGATATTGTGGTGGTATTAAAGCTTCGGAGTCAGGGGGTGGAGACAAGATGGCGGACTGAAGCCAGCTTTTCACAGAGGCTCCCGTCCAGAAGGAGAGTTAAAGGATGGCAATTTAGTAAGTAACCTGGAGGATTCGAGCTATACCAGGAGAGAAGGTTGGAGATCGCATATCAACACCACTGAGGCGAGCTGAGACCACAAGGACGCAAACAAAAGGTACAAAATCCATCACCAAGCGGACGGGAGTCTCCCCTCCCCCCACGAGTCCGGCTTAAGGACCCTACAAACAAAAGGGCAGAAATCAAAAGCC
>CAUYPK010082516.1:0-15359 GCA_963574355.1 Loris lydekkerianus
ATCGACAACCAAGAGATGAAGCCAGCTACTTACTGTCCCATAAACTTTGATAAGCTTATCAAAAACATTCAGGGGCAGAAAGACTCCCTATTTAACAAATGGTGCTGAGTGAAGTGGCTGGCAACCTGTAGAATACAGAAAGTGTACTCACACCCTCCACCATTAAGAAAAACTGATGCTCACTAGATAAAAGCTTTAAACTTCAGGCATGAAACTAAAAATACTAGAAGAGTGGCAGCACCTGTGGCTCAGCAGGTAGGGTCTCGGTGCCATATACCCAGGCTGGTGATTATGAACCTATCCCAGGCCAAACTACATCAAAAAAATAGCCCAGCATTCCACTGAGCGCCTGTGGTCCTAGCAACATGGGAGGCTAAGGGAAGATAATTACCTAGGCCCAGGAGTTGGAAGTTGCTGTGAGCTGTGTGATTACATGGCTCTCTACAGAGGGCAATAGGTGAGACTCTGTCTCTCTATATATATATTTAAAAATATATACTAGAAGAGATTGCAGGGAAAACACTTGAATAAATCATCCTGGGAGAATATTTTACGAGGAGGACCCCTAATATACCAAAAACATATTACTAGGATCTGATCAAACTAAGAAGCTTCTGCACCACCAAGAACACAGTAAGGAAGGCAAGAAGACAGCCCTCAGACTTTGAAAATATATCTGTGGTTTTGTCTCTAATAAAGGTTTGATAGCCAGAATCCACAGAGAACTCAAACATATTAGCAAAAAAAAAAAAAAGAACAAGTGATCCAATCTCATTGTGACTAAGATATTTGAATAGAAACTTCTCTGAAGAAGACAGGCACGTGGCCTAGAGACATATGAAAACATGCTCTTTATTTTTAATCATCAGAGAAATGCAAATCAAAACCACTTTGTGATACCATCTAACTTTAGCAGGAGTAGCTCACCTAACAAAATCCCCAAACTATAGATGTTCACATTAATGTGGAGAAAATGGAATTCTTCTGCACTGCTGGTGGGAACGCACTCTAATATCTTCCTTTTAAAAAGAACTTTGGAGATCATTTAGAGATCTGAATATAGACCTGCCTTTCAATCCTATAATTCCTCTACTACGTATATATGCAGAAGACAAAATGTCACTTTATAACAAAGATACTTGTACCAGAATATTTAATGCAGCCCAATTCATAATTGTTAAGTCATGGAAGAAACCCAAGTGCTTTTCAACACACAAATGGATTAATAAATTGTGGTATTTGTACACCTTGAAATATTATGCAGCTTTAAAAAATAAAGACATTACCTGTACTATGAAACTAATATATAAATAACCACACTTCCATAGGAAAGCAATAATCGAACTATAGTCCTAGATTAAAGGAGAAGAAGAGAAGATGGGGGAGGATTGGTGTTGTTTGGACAACACTTAAGGTGCATTTTACAAGAGTACATGTCAAATCTACTAAACATTGAGTATAAATGTCATAACACAATAATGAAGAAAGTATGGTGAAGACAATGTTAACCAATTGTTAATATTTCAAATTGTATATAAACCTAGCACATGGCACCCCATAAATGAAGTACACAAATATGATTTGATAAAATAAAATAAAATAAAATAAAATAAAACTTTCATGTCAAAAAAAAAAAAAAAAAGAAAGAAAGAAAAATAGAAAGAAAGAGAAAAGAAAAGAAAAGAAAAGAAATTATTTTGGCCAGATGCAGTGGCTCAAAGCTACAGTCCTAGCACTCTGGAAGTCCACGGCAGGCGAATTGCCTGAGGCCAGGAGTTCACAACCAGCCACATTTATAAGATTCACTGATCTGTGATGATGCCACTATATTCTACTTTGTTTCTAGAAAAATGAAAAATGTTCATTTTGGGGGGTGTAAAAGTAACCACAATCCCCAGAGAACTCAAGTGCATTAGCAAGAAAAGAACAAGGGATTCTATCGCAGGCTGAGCAAGGGATTTGAAGAGAAACTTCTCTGAAGAAGACAGGCTCACAGCCTTTAGACATATGAAAAAATGCTCATCATCTCTAATCATCAGAGAAATACAAATCAAAACTAATTTGATATATCATCTAACTCCAGTGAGACTAGCCTATATCACAAAATCCCAAGACAAGAGATGTTGGTGGGGATGCAGAGAAAAGGGAACACTTTTACACTGCTGGTGGGAATGCAAATTATTACATTCATTTTGGAAAGATGTATGGAGAACACTTAGAGATCTAAAAATAGACCTGCCATTCAATCCTGTAATTCCTCTACTGGGCATATACCCACAAGACCAAAAATCACATCATAACAAAGATAGTTGTACCATAATGTTTATTGCAGCCCTATTCGTAATTGCTAAGTCATGGAAAAAGCCCAAGTGCCCATCGATCCACGAATAGATTAATAAATTGTGGTATATGTACACCATGGAATATTATGCAGCCTTAAAGAAAGATGGAGACTTTACCTCTTTTATGTTTACATGGATGGAGGTAGAACATATTCTTCCTAGTAAAGTAGGTTTTCTTAAGAATGGAAGAAAAAGTGTCCAGTGTACTCAGCCCGACTACGAAACTAATTTATGGCTTTCACATGAAAGCTATAACCCAGTCATAACCTAAGAATAGGGGGAAGGGAGAAAGGAAGGAGAGAGATGGGGGAGGTGAGCAGAGGGAGGGGGATTGGTGGAATTACATCTGCAGTGCATCTTACAAGGGTACATGTGAAACTTAGTAAATGTAGAATGTAAATGTCTTAACACAATAACTAAGAAAATTCCAGGAAGGCTATGTTAACCAGTGTGATGAAAATGTGTCAAATGGTCTATAAAATCAGTGTATGGTGCCCCATGATGGCATTAATGTAAACAGCTATGATTTAATTTTAAGAAAAAAGAAAAGAAAAGAACAAAAATAAAAAAATAAAATAAAGAAGAAAGAAAAAGACAGAAAGAAAGAAAGAAAAAAAAAAAAAAAAAAAAAAAAAAAAAGAAATCTGCATTCTTGGACAACCGGAAAGGGTAAAATCAATGTGCCTGACTGAAGAATTTATGTCTATGGCAAAGAAACTGTAATGTTGGAATGAGCAAGAATGACTAGCCCAGTTTTCAACTCTGTGCTAGACTGACCATAGGAACTCTTGGGATATGTGTAAGAATTTTGCAAAACTGATACAAGATCAAAGAAGGAGGAGTTATGCATGAGCCCATCATATGGAATTTGATGATCTGCAGTTGGGAGTGAACTAAGGTCCTATAAACTGAACTAGGGTGCTTTATACAAAGTAGGAGCCAACTGCAGATACTACAATTTAATTTATGGATAGTTACTGTTAGCAGAGATTGATAACTAAGTGAAATGGGGACAAATAGGGGAAGCAGGAGAGGAGTGGAAGTAAGTTAAGATGGCACTGTCATAATAAGTTCCTAACGCAGAAGTCCAGATAGGGGGTGCAAGATTCAGCATAGAAATAAATCTGTTATCTTGTCCTTTTCAGTAACAAGTTTTCCCACTTTAAAAGGCAGCTGAGAGCTGACACTCTCAAAATCCCCAAGCACTTCCCAGTACTTTCTCCTCAAAGAAAATAATTCCAGCCAACTTGCTCTCACAACTACTGCATGTGGATAAAGTGTTATTTTAGATACCTAACTGCTTCTTTCACTTTACTCCTGACTTGCCCTTGTTGCTAAACCTCATGCTTAAATCAGTGAGTATTTCTGACCTTGAAGGATCCTTCATTTTACCTTTCTTAATTTAGAAATCAGATTAAAGAAGTCTCTACTTACATTGTACACGGCATCAGGTAATCACTTTTCTCTGTTTTAATCTTACACCTAAAAGCCCTATGTATTACAATTTATCAATCCCTTGGTGAACAAGAAGTTGACAGAATGTATCATCACTTCAGCAATTATGACTTCTTTTCCTAGAGGACATGGGAGCACAGAAGTGAAGTCAGGAAATCTTAAACTTCAAACAATCACCCCCTAGGTGTTCCTGTTTTCACCAGCATAGGATTCATTTTATGCTTAATAAATGATTAATAGAAATACAGATACGTTCTGTATTGAGAAGGTTAGAATATGTAAAATTCAAAGGTTCAGAAAAATGGTGAGTTTTATTGTTTACAGTATTTGCTTTTTAGTGTACACCTTTTATACGTGTAAATCATAGTTCAATTTACCAGTAAAATTATTTTTATGTAACTCTGAGAATATTTTTATTATTTAAAGGGGGTAAAGGATATGTAACTTGCCTTTGTCTTTTACATTGAATCCTTCAAAATTGAAAATAAGAACATTCTGCAAGACTTTTTTTTTTTTTTTTTTTTTGAGGAAGACTTTCTTTGTTTTTAGAATAAGATCCATTTCTATATTCCTATAGGACAAAAAGCAAAAGCCACTATAAACTACAGATGAGGGATTAATTACACATTAATCTCATATTATTTTTAGATAAGTTTAATTTTTACTCATCTCCTATTTTTTATAACATATAACAAAACATATTTTAGATAGCATTATCCTTAATCAAATCTATAAATTTGATCAAATTTTGTACCCCCCAAATTAATATCATTAGTTACAGCATGAGTATTACATCAACTTTATTCATCCCATATGAAAATTACAAATATGTCTGTTTGACATTAAAAGTACAGAAACAAGGATGACAGCTATATTTTAAAGGCATTTGCATTTGTAGCAATTACTGTGATTAAAAAATGATCATTCTAAAAAATGAAGACATTTGTGAAAAGTTACTAGAATAGAATATGAATGAATCCAATGTTATTTATAGCCAGATTTCAGATAGTTCATCAAGATTTGTATAATAGGCACCAATGTGACTATCATTAAAGATTCCTCTTGTGAAAGTATTATGTCTCAAGTTTCAAAATTTTAAATGCATTATTGGTCAATTAGTCTATGCATCCCTATGGTGATTATGGAACCTCATTTCTACCATTGAGATTATGACAGTGTGTATAACCTGGAACTTCATAAGGTCACTCACCCAATGGACCTAAGTAATTTCTGAACTATTAAGTTTTAACAAACCAGCTTTTCATACCAAGCTCTCCCATAATATTTTTCATAGGGATACAACTAAAATCTTATTTTTTATTATTAAATATTCTAAAACATTAGGTATTTACCTGGAAATTTTTAGTCCATTGACAGAAAACTGTAGTTCTGAACTTGAAAGGTGAAGATATCACAGTAGTGAATTATTGAATCATTACCTAAATAATGTCTTATAATATTTTCAGGAAATGTGATAACAGACTCAAAGACTACAGGTAGGAACTTATTAAAACTAATTTTTCAGTATAAAATATACTATAGGCCTAGAACAAACCAGTGTGTGAGATTCATCAATAATGGTGGAGACAGTCATTCTAGACAGTGGTGGTAGAAATTACAAAGCACTGAGTACTTTGTCACTGTCTGCTCTTTAATAATGACTAGATAAAAAGTAATGTTAATGATATTTTACTAGATTGTCTTCCAGAAATGGCTAATACGTAAAACTTCCTTTTATTTTAATTAGATACATCTCATTGAAAAGAGAAGTCATTCTAAGTCTTTTTGAGAATATCAAATGTTTGTGTTTTATCCAGAAGCCTTACAAATGGCATACAATTGGCAATATTTTGTTTTAAAATACTGACTTTTAACCTGTTTCTAGGTCTTTTATTTTTAATGATTAACTTTTTTTCTGTTTAAAATCAAGAACATTGTTTTGACCATAGCTATTTCCTATCAATGCTTCTTATCAGAAAAGTTTTGTTCGACTTTACTTTGATCCATTTTTTAAATAAAATAAGGGAGCAATTTCATAGAGGCACCTGGACTTTTAAATGATTAATGAAAATATACTGTTTTACCTTTTAGCAAATACATATGTAAAGTTCCATTAAGACATTAATTTATTCTCTTGGATTTGGAAACCAATAATAATAGGCTTAAAGTTAAAAAAAAATTATAAATCTAATTATTTGGTTAAAAAATCAGATGCTTATTATAAAATCGCTTGGTTGTGCACATCAGAAAGAATTGCTAGAAAAATACAAATCATGGGCATTGTTCAGTATCAGGGAACAATTGGATAGAAAATGAGATCACAATTACATTGGGAATAGTTAAAATTAGTGGTGAATTAGCTGGGCATGGTGATATGTGCCTGTAGTCCCAGCTACTCCAGAGGCTGAGGCAAGAGGATTGCTTGACTACAAGAGTTTGAAGTTGCTGTGAGCTATGACTCCAGGGTGACACAGTGAATCTTAGTCTCAAAAAATAATAATAATACAAATAAAAACCTATGCTAGGTTTAAATATATAAATATAACATGAGCTCATCCTTACTTTTTTTGTAATATTTATCCTGTATTCCTGATATACAAGAAAACAAAAGCTTAAAATACAGCTATCAATAAAAAAATATAACACAAATGATATAATTAGTTTTAAATTTTCTGGTAGTCATATTAAAAAGTAAAAAAAAGTCATATTAAACAGAAAGAAATGTGAATTTAATGTAATAAATTTTATAATATGCTCATTTATTTTATAATTTTATATGTGTTATATATAATATAGCATATATAAAATTTTGTGATATCTGTATCATTGCAAAAATTATAGGATATTTTATATTCTTTTTGCTAAGGAGAACTTTGAAATCCAGTGTATATTTCAAACTTAAAATAAATCCTAATTTTGATGTAAAATTGTCAATCATTAAAGTAAAACAGTCCTATCAAATGATAAAGTTGCATTTAACAGAAATACACTTTATACTGTGTATTAGTTTGGTATGGCTGCCATAACAAAGTACCACATAATATTAGGTTGAAATAACAGAAATTTGTTTTTTCACAGTTCTAGAAGCTAGACAGCTAGGGTCAAGGTTTTGGCAGGTTGACTTCATTTTAAGGCCTTACTGCTTGGCTAGTAGATGGCTATCTTCTCTTTGTATCTTCACATGGTCTCTCCTCCATGTTTGTCAGTGTCCTGCTTGGCTAGTAGATGGCTATCTTCTCTTTGTATCTTCACATGGTCTCTCCTCCATGTTTGTCAGTGTCTTAATCTCTTCTTATAAGACACCCAACCATATTGATACCAGAATTTCACTCTTCAGTAGGTCCTTGGTCTCGGGGATTCAAAGAATGAACCCATGGACCACAGAACAGTGGTAAGATAGCACTTTTATTAGAAGTTAGAAAGGAAAACAGAAAAGCACTAGAGTTTCTGGAAGGGAAAAAGAACTGAAGAACTCTCTTGGGAGTCTCCACGTGGGCTTTTTTATCTAGGGGTATTAGGTCTAGAGAATTACATGTGGCCAGCATGTAGTAGATGGAAAAACATCTTTTCAAAGTTAGTGAGTGCATTAATAAATGAATGAATGTAATTCCTCCTCCACTAGGGCAAGGTTATTATGTCTTTTATAGTCTTTGTCCCTGAGAAGGGATTAGGGTGTGTGCTCCTACCCAAGTTGGAATTACCCAAAAAACCATCACAGGCTGCTTTGTTCATGATCTTATCAGAGCTCAGAGGGTGTGTCCCGAAAAAGGTAGTCTGCTTGTGCCTTGAAATGGGGGTCTGACTTCTTAGCTCACCTGGGCCTAGAGAATGGGGGACTCCCTGAGTGATGGAATCCTGTATCAATATAATTAATGGGCTACCCATACAACCTCATTTTACCTTCATTACCTCTTTAAAAACTCTACCCCTAAATATTTAGTTGCCTTCTTAAGTACTGGATGCTAAGGTTTCAAAATATAAATTTTGGGAGACACAATTCATCTTATAATACTTTACTGATATTTTTATATTATAATTAAAATTAAGTAAAAATCAAAATTCAGTTTGTTATACCAGATACATTGCAAGTGAACATTTTCTTTACTTAACAAAAACATTCAACATGTAAATATAGTTTTTAAACCATTGTGAATTATGAACACACATTCCCATACAAATTCATTTATTTTCATCTTATGAGACACTATGGTCAATTAGTAAACTCATCTTAAAAAAAAATGCTACACACAGTATTGCTGAATATTGCTACATCACCTTCATCACACCTTCATAATGAAAATTCTTCATGCCTGCTCAAGCAGGTGTTTAAGTAAAAGTCATTCTTTTTGATGAGTCAATGACTGCTTTTGTGAATTGAATGTTTTCTTATATAAACTCTACTATTGGAGAGTCTTATTATATTCATTTTTAATGCTTTGTGTGACTGTTTTCCAATGTTCTTTTACTATAAAAATTGAAATTTTAAGAATCATGTATTCTTCTTGTACCTTACATACATTTCCATGTTTTTCTGAAATGTTTTTTATTAACATATTATTTTCTTCAAATATTTCTATTGAATGTAAAAAAAAAAAAAAACCTCTGGAATTTAATATATGTAAAATCATTGTCCCTCATAATCACAGATCAAAGCTCTATTGAAAACTTTGAAAACATTTTGTCCCTGCATGCATAGGAACCAGTACTGTAAAGTACCTTATTTGAAGATCTCTCCTCCACTTTATATCATATACACTAATAATCATAAAGATCAATATTATTCTCTTCTGGCCTAATTCAGAAATCTTTCCAATGCAATAATATAAGAGGTAAACATTTCAACTCTATAACCACCAGTTTTTATTTCCCCTGTTCCTTTTCATTTGGCTACATGATAATCAAGATACTGATTGGGTCTTATCACTTAACAATAATATGAGCTGACTGTAGAAGTATATCCAATAGCTCTCCTAGATCTTTCATGTTGAAAGTAGGGCTGGCCACATGAGTGAGCCAAATAGGTGACCTACTTTGCCTTCAAGGGAACTATTCTGTGGTGGGTCATCAACTGTTCAGAACATCTCTGTACATTTATTATGACCTAAGAATTCACCCCATTAAAATGTCAGTCCTGTGTACTTTAGGGCATTTCAGAAAACACAGATAGAAATGAATAAAGGGGCAGATAACACTTTACTTTTTGTATGCTAATAATTGAATCTGAGTGAGAATGGGAAGAGCAGAAATTAACATAGGAGTATCTGGAAATAAACAAATGCTTGCTCCACTCCTGCATAATAGCTCATCAATAGCTCCTGTATATTCCTTTTGGAATAAAATCACTTTTTTGACAAGTCAAAAATGTCCTTCTTATTCTTTTTCTAGCTCATTAGGTAGCTATATTTCAAGTTATATGCACAGTTTCCTAAATTCTTGAGTTTGCAAAGATAGCTCATTTCTAGGAATATTCTTAGCTTACTCAATTCTCTCTTCATCAGGCTGATGCAAATAATTCTTATGATTCAGCTCTCAAGTCACCTTTGCTCCCATAGCCCACATTGTTGCAGCCCCCATGTACCTGGTCTCCATTGCGGGAGAAAGGAACCAGACCTGACGCGGATTAGAAGCACAACCTTGCAAGGAGGCAGGCTAACCTTGATTGCAGGGTAGCCCCAGCAACCTCCGTAGTAGCCTTTTATTGAGACAGCACAAAACAGGTGAGGGGAATATTAGACAATGCCTAAGTGCCTAAGAATCACCATGGGCTGGGGCTCTTTCTCTGCAAGGACCACCTGCTGATGAATTGCCCAAGGGTCCACCCCCCAGCTACAAATCATCTTGCTCAGAGAAGGCTGAACTCTTGGCTTCCCCTACAACCACATTTCCCCATTTTCAGGCTCAAATCTTCAATAGAACTTTGGGTTTTTCTTTATCATGTTGATTATGTAATTTCTTCCTCCTTTGCTATAGTTCTTTAGCTGACCCGATCATTCAGTCAAGAGAAAGGATCAGATTTTTTATTTATGCTCAGAAGAATGTCTTCAAAAATGGACAGGATTTTAGAACATAAGGTGAGATAGGTATAACAGGTGATGTTTATTGGGGGTGTCAAAAATGATCTGGAAAGAGACATCAAGGTCTATCAAAGACAGGGTTTTCTTCTTAACTCTTCAATTTTAGCTTTTCCCAAAGTTCCCAATGGCCACATACGGTGCTCAGCAAGCCTGTGACTTGTTTCAATCTCTAACGCAACAAAGAACATTCTCAGCATGTCTGATACATTTTAAGTTTAGAGATCTGCTAGACATAATGGATAGAGTTTGCAAATTTTTTCTTTAAAAAATATCTCTTAGGCTGTAATGAAAATATTTTCATTTGGGAAGTACTTGCCCTGATTCCAGGAACATTCTAAGAAGTAAGATTTTCAGGCAACTTATGTATTTTCCAAAATTAGCCTCAAAATAGAATAAAAAGATAAATAAAAATGAAAGCAACTTTTTGGATTTGCTGATGATATTTTGGATCAGACAACTGCTTTCCTGAAACCATGTTAGAAAACATAGACTATTTAGTTCCTGTAATAATTAAGAAATGGTTATTACTACCTCAAATCCCCATCAGACATAATCTTATAAATATAACTGAAACAGCATTTGTTTTTCCTTTATCCCGTTGGAAATTCATAAGATGAGGCCTCAATTTTTTTTCTGAGTTATTTAATACTTTCTCAGTCAGCCCTCACTATTTCTCATTCTTGAAGTGGCAAAACAATGAAATTTCAAAGAAATTATTGTCATGTTTGGAAAAAGTTTCTAAAGGAGACAGACTATCTTAACTACAAGAGTCAAATTGATTTTTCAGAGGAAACTTGAATGGATAAGTGTCTAAGCTCATTGGAATAAGTTATATGGCCATCCAACGTGAATCCCCATTAGAACTGTTATTTTTTGATTAAGAATGAGGACAGTGAAACTTCTATAGTGTTAAATGATAATAACTAGAAATTGTATGTCTGTTAATTAGTAGGTGATCAAGAAACAATTTTTAAAAATAATGTTCATATCACAGTCTCCTAAATTGATAATCCCATTTGAAGAAAATTACAAGAAAATTCAAGTTTAATGCAAGGCCATTTATAAGCAATAATAAAAACAGTAGGGCAGGAAAAATGATCTATGTAGACAATATATTTGCTAACTAATAAAGTTAGTATTAAAATACAAGCAAGAGAAGATATTTATATGGGTCTCCATAAAAGTTGTTAGCTTCAAATATCCTTATTTTTTTTTTTTTTTCACTTTACCTGTATTTTACTGGAGAATTACACATTTCCTACAAAGATGAAAGTTAGGACCAGGGATGTCTTTGGAAAAGAAAGTATTTTTGTCTGAATAGCCATTGTTTAATTTTTTACACTAAGAAAAAACATCATTGCTTTAAATATTGGCTCCACTTTCATTGGTTTTGGAACATAGGTGAAGTCATTTATGAATCTAATTTTACATAAAAAACAAATTAGTTTCCTAATTGTAAAAAGTATTAAAAAATTTAAACTTTTAAAAATATTTAAATATTAAAAACATACAATATCTTTCTCACAATATTAAGTCTACTATAGTTCTCAGAACATAGCAACATCTTTAAACAATAGCATTAGTTTTTGAAATTAATATTAGCCTCAGCAGAAGAATAGCATGACTTTTTTTTAGTTGCATACTGCAAATCTTGGAGATGATTAAGACTTTCCCCATCATATGAGTTCTCAGAGAATAAGCCCTGGGATGCAAGTCTAGGCTCATGGAGATGTTACAAAAATGCGAAGGGACAGGATTTTAATTATTGTATTTTGGAGAGACATAAAACCAAAATTCTTTTTGAAATAATAATGACTTGTATATTTGCATCTTTTGATTGCTTTCTACCATGAGTCTAAAGGGCTACTAATCCTGGCCATCTGCCTTTAGGGAATATTCTGTATTTTCCATCTTATAGTAATAGGGCTTAGGTAGACTGCCTTGTGTTTTCACTTTTTGGTCATCAGTGACAAAAAGTATAGACAAAACAGTAAGAACAAAAGGTATTTTGGGGCTTTTTTTTTGTTTGTTTGTTTTTTTGTTTTTTAGAGACAAAAAAACTTTGTCTCACTTTGTCGCCCTTGGTAGAGTGCTGTAGCATCACAGCTCACAGCAACCTCCAGCTCTTGGGCTTAGGTGATTCTCTTGCCTCAGTGTCCCAAGTAGCTGGGACTACAGGAACTCACCACAATGCCTTGTTATTTTTTTGTTGTCATTGCAGTTTGGCTGGGGCCGAGTTCAAACCCACCATCCTTGGTGTATGGGGCTGGCACCCTACTCACTGAGCCACAGGCACCACCCTATTTTTTGGCTTTTGTCTATTATCAATAAACCTGCTATGAACATTCATTTTTGACTACTGTTAGGCCTAGGCTCCTTGTCAGAGAAACAAAAATGTCTTGTGACTCATGTGGTCAGCCATGGAGTCTAAGCCAAATCTCAACAGTAATAGGAAGTCTACATTTTTAATTGAGAAAGAGAAAACCAAACATTTTTGCAAATTTATCCTCTTTATAAATGTTTGTACTATAAGATTGTCAATTTGATTAAGTTTGATTCATAACTGCTCAGTATATACACTTATAATAAACAAAGTCTATCTAAAGTGGCCTAGTTTAAAATGATATTGGTGAGAAAATTTCTAAAGGTGGAAATCTGTAGATAATATATTGTTATTATGTTATTTGAAATTTTTAGAGTTTATAAATTTAACATGTTATTCATTGGAGACTTTAATTTTTATTATTTTTGCAAAGTATATTACTTTCTCCATGTGCATCATTATTCTGACTAAATTTTCAAATTTTATGTATTCAAAGAACACATCTACCATATGTACTCGAGTATAAGCTGACCCGAGTATAAGCCGATCCCCTTAATTTTACCCTAAAAACTGGGAAAACTTAGTGACTTGAGTATAAGCCGAGGTGGAAAACGCAGCAGCTACTGGTAAATTTCAAAAATAAAAATATATACCCAAAACAATTACAATAATTGAGAAATCAGTACGTTAAATGATTTTCAATATTTATTGCTAAAGAAAAACTGTAAACTAGCAACAACAACTTTAAAACTTTAAATAAAGTGCAGAAAACCGTAGCTTAACAGGTAATCAAGCTGAATCACAAAGGTTAAAATCTTTCAAAACTGGATTCCTCCTCCTCATCATCTGTATGTCCAAACAGAGCCTCAGCTGTATATGATGTGAGGGTATCAGCATAGACATTGTCATCATCACTGAGTTCGGAGATATCATCATCACTGCTGTCGGTCTCATACAAAGCACAGTCTTCACTGCCATCCATCGCATTACTAATGCCGCATTTTATATCTGAGAAATTACAGTATTTTTTGATCACTTCCAGGAGTTTAGTAGTTGACTCTTTGGGGTTCTCTAAGTATAAGATCATACCATCAGAAAAGAAGGAGAGTTTGACCTCCTTTGCTCCCAGATGAATGCCCTCATTTCCTTCTCTTGCCTGATTATATTGGCTAGATCTTTCAGCACCATGTTGAACAGGAATGGTGAAGAGGACAACATTGTCTGTTTCCAGTTCTAAGTGGAAAATCTTTCAGTTTCACTCCATTCATCAAAATGTTAGCTGTGAGTTTGTCATAGATGGCTTCAATTAGTTCAAGAAACGTGCCACCTATGCCTATATTCTTCAGAATTTCAATTTAAAAAGAATGTTGTATTTTATTGAATGCTTTTTCTGCATCTATTGAGAGGATCATATGCTCTTTGTTTTTACTTCTTTTGATATAGTGAACTATGTTTATGAATTTGCATATGTTAAATCAGCCTTACATCCTTGGGATGGAACCTAGTTTATTATGATGTATAACTTTTTTAATGAGAAGCTATAGTCTATTGGCTAGAATTTTGTTGCAAATTTTTGCACCTATTGGCTAGAATTTTGTTGCAAATTTTTGCATCTATATTCACCAGTGAAATTGGTCTGAAGTTCACCTTTTTAGTTGGATCTTTTCCTGGTTTTGAGATCAAGGTGATGTTTGCTTCATAGAACGTGTTGGGGAAGATTCCTTCCTCCTCAATTTTTTGGAAAAATTTTTACAGGATAGGTATAAGGTCTTCTTTGAAGGTTTGATAGAATTCTGGTGTGAAGCCATCCATAACAGGGCTTTTTTTTTTTCCCTTGGGAGATTTTTTATTCTTTCTTTGATCTTAGTACTTGAAATAGTTCTATTTAGGATACCTATTTTTTCTTGGTTAAGTCTAGGGAGAAGGTGTGATTCCAAATATTGATCCATTTCTTTCACATTGTCAAATTTCTGAGCATAGAATTTCTTGTAGCTTTCAGAGATAATTTCTTCTATCTCTCTGGCATCTGTTATTATTTACCCTTTATTATTTCTGATTGAGGTTACTAGAGATTTTACTTTTCTATTTCTAGTTAGTCTGGCCAAAGGTTTATTTTATTTATTTTTTCAAAAAGCCAACTGTTTTGTTAATTTTCTGAAAGATATTTTTGTTTTCAATTTCATTAATCTCTGATTTAATTTTGGATTTTTTTTTTTTTTTTTTTTTCTGGATTTAGGCTTAGATTGTTCTTCTTTTTTTAGTTCCACAAGAAGGTTTGTGAGTTTGTTGATGCTCTCTCACTTGAATGTAGGCATCTCAAGTGATACATTTTCCTCTCAGGACTGCTTTTGCTGTACCCCACAGGTTTTGATAGTTTGTGTTCATTGTTGTTATGTTCAAAAAAGTTAATGATTGCTCTTTGATCTCTTCCTTCACTCAACTGTCATTCAGCATAAGGTTGTTTAATTTCCATGCCTTTGTGTGGGGTTGGGGTTGACCTTTTTTTTTTTTTTTTTTTAGTTGAGTTCCACCTTTAATGCCTTGTGGTCTAGAACAGGGGTCTGCAACCTTTAAGACATAAAGAGCTACTTGGACCCATTTCCGAAGAAAAAATAACCTGGGAGCCGCAAAACCATTGCGACATTTAAAACAAGTATAACACTGTATACATTATTTCTTACCTTAATGCTATATACAGGATCGTGCAGTTAGCTGTCAATCTGAAGAAAAAAAGGACTTTTTCACTTAACAATGTAAAATATATTTTTGCAAATTAATAGCTAATTAAAATATTTAATGATAATTTTTGCCACTTTTTTTTTATTATTTCTTTGTTTGACCCCCTCAGAATTACTCCTCCTCATAGAAATAAACGTTAAATTAACAAGTCACCTTTTTAAAAAAAAAAACAATTCACCAGGCCCCCAAATTTTTGTAAATTAATTAGTGAGCCATGCATGCCATAAAAATAATTCATCAGGCCCCCGAATATTCCATAAATTAAATTAAATTAATTAAATAAAAAATTTAAATAATAATTTAATTAATTTATTTAGAAATAATTCTTTATATAATAGCCACAAATTTCCTACAGTGTACACCTTACATAAGGACCTGTCTCCTATGCTTAACCAACAACAAAAATTAGTATCTGTTAATTTTTTT
>CAUYPK010082517.1:0-67056 GCA_963574355.1 Loris lydekkerianus
GCAATAAATATTGAAAAGCATTTAACCTACTGATTCCTCAATTATTGTAATTGTTTTGGGTATATATTTTTATTTTTGAAATTTACCTGTGGCTGCTGCATTTTCCACCTCGGCTTATACTCGAGTCACTAAGTTTTCCCAATTTTTAGGGTGAAATTAAGGGGGTCGGCTTATACTCGGGTCGGCTTATACTCGAGTATATGCGGTATTAGGGAACATTTATGATTTGGGGGGTAACTTTCCTCCTTAAATGGGCTAGAGCAATCGTAGGGTTTTAAAAGCTTGAATGTTGATAAACTCAGTTAAAAAGCAAGTAACAAGCTACAAGAAATCTTAAGGTCAGTACTAAGTTGACAATCAGCTTGAAAGCAAACCAGGATTCCAAATCCTATATTAGGTGCCAGATAGGCATATCCAGATTGGTTCCACTTGCTCCTCCACTCCAAACTTCTAATTGCTTAGGGATGAGGGAGAAGAGACAACTCAACCTGGGGGTGGGGGCAGTTTCAAAATCTTTCTTTGCTCGTTTGTTCATGAAGCTTTAGGGCTGATAACTAGACTTCAATCATCCCTTAGGGTTAGGGTTGCCTTATGGTATCACAGAGCAGTGATTCTCAACCTTCTTCCTAATGCTGCGATGTACTTTCATTGTTACAAAGGGGTTGCGACCCACAGGTTGAGAACTGCTGCCATAGAGGATGAACAGAAGTAAACCAGACAATGCTCATTTTATTATCAAAGGGTAGTAGTCTCCAACTGTGATGTCTGAAAGTCATTCTGCCCTCAACCTTCTCAAGGCCAATCAAGAACAGAGGCAGCCTTGTAAAAACATCTTAGGAGGCAAATGTAGCTGTGCCAGAGAGAACTCTGTGTAAAAAGGGACAGCCACCATTCCATGGACAATCATTAGCTATATGCTACTTGATCACTACTTTATTTTATCTGACATCCTATAAAGAAATGTACCTTAGTTGGGAGAAATCTGATGACAATGCAAAGGCTAAGATGTGAGGGCTTCCCAATAAGATGGCTTCCTCCTGTGCTTTCTCTGTATGTACATCTCAAATACAACAGCTATTATACTGTATTGTAACTGTCATTAATGCTTATTTTATAAAAGCAATCCATATTCATGATATAAAGGATCTCAAGTGGAGATAAAATGTCCTTAGACATCCTCAAAATAATTGTCCTTGTACCCTGTTGCTATTTTCATTTTTCTCTAAATTCATCCATACCACTAGAATATGTGATTCTGAGGATAGGGATTGTGTCTTTTTTATCTTTATATCCCTAGTACCCAAGAAAACATTTGGCACATGGTAGGAACTCAGTAAATGGAGATAAAAAATGATAACCACATTGGCTCTGTTTACAAAGTGCTTCTAGGTGTGAGGCTGGGGGCTAAGAACGTTACATGTGTTGTTTCATTTTATCCTCTTAACAACCTTATAATGTAGACATGGCCATTTTCTTCATTTTACAGACAAGTAAACTAAGTGCAGCAAGTTTCTAAAACTCCTTCAAGGCTATAAAGCAAGTAGCTAGTGATGCCAATATTAAAATCAAGGTCTTTCTGATTTCAAATGATATGCCCTTGGCTATTATCATGGAGAGCTGACTAGTCACCAAGGTATCTGTGTCATAGTTAATAAACGATTATAAATAATAAACAATGAAAAAAATGAAAGAGTGGTAATAAGTTATGAGTAACAAAGTATACACAGACTTCATATAGAGATGCAAGTGAAATACTAAAACAAGAAAAGTTCCATTTTGTAGTATTCCAATATATGTTTGGTAGACCTGGGTCAAGGGTTGCATATCTGTTTTCATCTGAAAATACCCTAATAAACAGAAATGATGCTTTCACTGTAAAAGCAGCTGAGGTTTAGCATGATCCTGGGAAACATGCCACCTTCAAATGGTATATACATATGTGAGCTTTGCTATTCTCTGGCTCAAACCCAAGCCATCACTATACCAGGCCTAAAAATATAGTCTCTCGAAGGCCCATTGAATGGGAAAGGGTAGAAAAAAGTTATCTTTTAAAAAATGAGGCTCAAAGTAAAGAATAGATTTAAAAACAGACACAAGTGTGAACTGGTAGTATGTCAAGAAGCCTATACATTAATAAGGTAACCTACTCTGCCTCATGAATAAGCAATGGCTGGCAGGGTGGATGGTAGGCAACTAAAAACAGATGGAATGCCAACTCAGAGTAAGGACTGGATTTACAACAGGGCCAGAAGTGGGTCTGGGAGCACATTCAGTTTGTCAAACATGGTTTATTATTTGTTCCACGAACCGTTCATAGTGAAAATACTATCCAGTGAAGTATTTACTAACAAGACTAACAGAAACCAACCACAGAGACCTACTCCAAACACTTACATAAAAACTTCTGTTGTACAGCCAAGTAAACTACAGACTTGTATGAATAAGGAAGAAATAAATAAATTAAGATATTAGGCATCTCAAATCATTTTAAAGAGCAGACTAAACTGAACAAAAACAGCACTATATAGGTTATGATTCAAACACAAAGAGGAACTATAAAAGGGTTAACCCACATACCAGGAGGGTTTTAGGGACTATATCAGGGGTCCTCAAACTACGGCCCGCCTAGGACATTTATTTGGCCTGTCGGGTGTTTTTGCTGCCCTGCCTGTCCTGCTTAGCAGCTGACTTGTCCAAGCCCACCGGGTGTTTTTGCTGCCCTGCCTGTCCTGCTTAGCAGCTGACTTGTCCCGGGCCACAGTGCACATGTGTGGAATGTGCACCAACTCTCCAACTCTGCTCCTTCTCTCTGTCTCTCCCCACCGGGTGTTTTTGCTGTCCTGCTTAGCAGCCCACTCGTCCTGGCCTGCGGTGAGCATGTGTGGAATGTGCCCTCACTCTCGGACTCCCCTCCTTCTGTCTCTCGACTCCTCTCAGTTTCTGGTGTAATCAGAGAAGTCACCAGGTTGCCTGTGCAGAGCCTGCTGGTGCCTAAGGACCGAGGTAAAAACAAGTTAGGACTTTTTTTTTTTTTTTTTGGAAGTTAGGAGGTGTGCATGCATGCATGCATACATACATACATACATACATATATATATATATATATATATTTTTTTTTTTTGCCATTAGAAGGGCATTTTATTTGAGGTTAAGGGGGGCCTTTTTTTCTGAAGTTAGGTCTTTTTTTTTGCAGCTGGGGGCACCTTTTATTTGAAGTTAGAAGAGTCTTTTTTTTTTGAAGTTAGGAGAGGCTTTTTTTTTTAAAGTTGGTTAGTTGGTTGGGGGTGGTTTCTAGGGGGATTGCATCACAGTGATAATGCAAATAGTGCTCAGTGCTAATGCAAATTGTCAGTGCTCAGAGGTAATGCAAATAGTCAGTGCTCAGAGGTAATGCACACATTGTTAGCGCTCAGTATTAATACAAATTGTCAGCAGTCAGTGTTATCGCAAATGGTCAGAGGTCAGTGTTAATGCAAATGGTTGGTGCTCAGTGTTATTGCACGGCGGCCCTGCACTGGTAATCTGCCTAGGGCCCCATGGGAACTTAATCCAGCTCTGCAGACAGCCAAGGAGTAGGAAACCCAATTTAATTAACAGTAAGTGCACTTATATTCTGATTGCTATCCAGTTGTGTATGATGTTGCATGTTGGTGCTGTGTGAGCCCTGGTTCACACTGTTGTGATCTTTGAGCAGTGCATTAGATTCACATTAGATTCGGAAGAAAAAAGGCATATGTGCCTTCTTTTTTCTGCAGTGGAATCTGATCGTATGGGTCCTCTCACCCATGTGATCAGATTCCTGTGTGAGTTCACAGATCGCAGTGCAATTCACACAGGGTAGTGTGAACTGGAAAGGTAGTGGAGGAACCGGCTCTGTAATCGTGCCTGTTACCAGACTGCACCAGTGTGAGCCTGAGGTAAAAGCAGAGTTCCACCATATGGGCACTGGTGAGGCTGAAATGATGTGGACTGGGAAGGCTGCATTGATGGACACTGATCAGACTGCATTGATGGGCAGTGCAGTCTATATGTCTTTGTGTGGGCAAAGTTATTGCTGGTATATTGTTTTTGGAGCGCTGTATATATATATTGGTATTTTACTAATAGCAATTTGGAATCCCTAGGAAACAATGATATCAAGAAAGAGAAAAATTGACTCACAGTACAGGATATTCAAAGAACAGTGGACTTATGATTACTTTTTGTATGTAGTACAAGGAAAGAGCTGTGTGTTTAATATGCCAGAATATAGTGTCAGTGTTCAAAGAATACAATTTGCATTGACACTATCAAACTCAACATAAAGATAAATACAATTGGTCGGAGAAGTGAGAAAAGATAAAATATTAAAACTGAAATATACATTGACAACTCAGCAAAATACTTTTGTGAAGCAGAAACAGCTAAATACTTCATACTGTGAGCAAGTTTTCAAGTTGCCAAGATAATAGCGTGCACTGGCAGACCATTCCTGGAGGGAGAATTTGTTAAAGAATGCCTTCTTTCTGTTGCCAAAGAGATGTGTCCAAAGAAGGCCGATTTATTTAGTACAGTGAGTCATTCAGGACCCTCGATTACACGAAGGATTGAAGAAATGGGAGACAATTTGCATCAGCATTTGCAAAACTCCGCAAAAAAACTTTCCTATTTTTCCTTGGCACTTGATGAAAGTAATGATGTTCATGATTCAGTACAACTTCTAATTTTTATTCACGGGATGAATGACTATTTCGAAGTCACAGAAGAGCTTGCTGCATTGCAAAGCATCAAAGGAACAACTACAGGAGAGGATATTTATGAAAAGGTTTGCCAAACTGAATAGTTTGGAGCTGGACTGGGCAAAACTAGCCAGTGTGACAACTGATGGTGCTCCTAGCATGGTGGGGTCTAAGAAAGGAGCAATTGCATGCATTAACCAAGAGATGGACAAATATAACCATTCTCATCCAATAGCCATACACTGCCTCATCCATCAACAAGCGCTGTGTAGTAAATCACTGAAGTGGAACTCTTATGAAAACTGTGGTATCTTGTGTTAACTTCATTAGAGGCAATACACTAAACCACAGACAATTTGAGTAATTTCTGTCTGAGCTAAATGTTGCCTGTGAAGATGTTCCGTACCACACAGAAGTCCATTGGCTGAGTCGAGGGAGAATTTTGAAACATTTCTATGACCTACTTCCACAGATTACAGCTTTTCTGCTTTCAAAAAACAAAGAAGTACTAGAGCTCAATGATGCAGAATGGAAATGGCACCTTGCCTTTCTGACAGATGTAACAGAGCTACTCAACAGTTTCAATGTGCAACTGCAAGGAAAGGGGAAGCTCATCTGTGATATGCAATCACATGTGAAAGCATTTGAAGTAAAATTAGGCCTCCTCATCAAACAAGTGAAGGAGGAAAATTTCTGCCATCTCCACACAACTCTAAATCTGTTAGCAGAAAATCCATTGGTTGCATTCCCAAATAAAACATGTGTGGATTCACTGGAAAAGTTGCAAAAGGAGTTCCAATTTAGATTTAAAGAGCTTCATCTCCATGAACAGGACATACAGCTTTTCCGTAACCCATTTTCTATTGACATTGAACATGTGGATATGATTTACCAAACGGAACTGGCTGAACTACAGAATTGTGACTCTCTGAAAGATGCATTTAAGTCAAGCAGCCTTCCGAATTTCTATGCATCTCTCCCCTCTAAGACATATCCTAATTTCAGGAACCATGCACTCAAAATGGCAACCATCTTTGGCAGCACTTATGTCTGTGAACAGACTTTTTCCAGAATGAAACATATGAAATCTCCAACCAGTTCTAGAGTAACTGATGCACACTTGCATCACTCATTACAACTAGCAGTGACAAATATGGAACTGGACATTGACCATCTCATTAGCCAAAAGCAGGCCAATAGTTCCCATTGAAATACTGGTAAATTTGTTGATTTAACTTTACTTGTTCTTCATTTTAAATATTGTATTTATTCCCATTTTGTTTTTGTACTTCAAAATAAGACATGTGCAGTGTGCATATCTTTTGTTCATAGTTTTTTGTTCATAGTTTTTTTTTTTTAAACTATAGTCCAGCCCTCCAATGGTCTGAGGAACAGTGAACTGGCCCCCTGTTTAAAAAGTTTGAAGACCCCTGAGCTAGAACCATGAATCGGCCTGCATTTCATTCTGTGAGGGTTTTCGCAAGTCTGCAGGGCCTTCGGGACTTGTGGTAGGAGTGAAATAAAGCCTCTTTCCAAAGCAGCAATATAATCTAGTTCAGGGTCCGCTAATGCTAGCTTGTTCGGTGTCGTTTCCTGGAAGACAGTTACAGAAAATAGATAATTTTGGTCATTAGGGAGAATAACTTCCTTTGAAGAATGAATTGAAAAAAAAAAAAAATGTGTTCCTGGTAAGGTGGTAACATTTCTTTACACTGCTTCATGTGCACTTGGACTGAACCATCTCATTTCTCAGTTGAGGTAGTGAAATGAATAACAGAATGAGGAGAGGGAAAGAAGGAGCTAGCAGCCATTGAGGGCTAGTGCACATGAAGTGCTTTAAATAAATCACATCAGGCATGTAGTTACGTCATCAGGTTAGCTCTTATACATATGCACACATGGGAGGACTCTTTGGTGCAGATAATTTTTTAAAAATTCTGCTTGGCTTTGGAATCCCTACATTCCATTATTTTTATAGAGGGAGTGGGCAGCCACAGATGGACCTTTCTAATTCCATGTTAACTAGGCTGGAAATAAAGTCCGGAGGTGATATGACAGCAGGAGGGTCTTTGGTGGCATTGTGAGGTATTTCCAGCCTCCCTGCTCACACCCTGGACATGGCCCCACATCCTCTTCTCCGCCTTGTGTCCCCTTCTTGGCGCCTCCTCCCGAGGTGGCCCTTGAGAAAGGCTAACAAACTACTAATCAAATTGTATCTTGCAGGGTTAAGAACCCAGAGGTCTGGGAGGCTGAGGCAAGTGGATAGTCTGAGCTCAGAGGATGGAGACCAACTTGATCAAGAGCAAGACCCCATCTCTAAAAAAATAGTGAGCGTTGTGGTTGGCGCCTGTAGTCCCAGCTACTCAGGAGGCTAAGGCAGGAGGATTACCTGAGCCCAAGAGTTTGAGGTTGCTGTGAGGTATGATGCCAGGCCACTTGACCAAGGACAATAAAGTGAGACTCTGTCAAAAAATAAATAAATAAATAAGCCACAGGCTAAATAGAACCTGAGAGATTAAATAAAACAAGAAGTTGCTTAATATTGCCTTAAGCTTTTATTAATTTAACTTGGAGACTTTGAGATTCTGACCCCTGAGCAGAGAGGTACAAAAGTTTCTTAGCCACTCTCGCCCGGCCCTGTGCATCTCATGAGAGAGTGAAGCTGCCAACACCTGAAGGAGAACCTTCTGGAATCCTGGCTGCTCCTCACATTAGTGGGCTCCAAGTTCAGTCATTAATACAAAAATATATCTCCTTAATGAATTCATATTTCTTTCAAAATAAATTATACACATTGTTGGGGCACCTAAACTAGCCACACACAAACCCTTTCTCCTCCTCTCTTCCTAAGGCAAACACACAAAGGATCTGGTTAGCCACACCCCCAAAAGTTCATGCCAAAGGTTCTCCCAACTGTGACCTTCAGGGAAAGCTGTGGAATTCACCCACTCTCCAAAACTCCATATAAAAAGGGTCTCTAACTGCCCCAGGGTGCAGACACCCCCCCCCCCCATAACACTGCCCAGGTGGGTCGCCCTCCCCTTTTCATAAATCTGGCCTGAACATTTCCACTCTGGTCTCATCTGTGGGTACTACCACTTACACCTTTCATACATTATTTTTTATTTATAAAAATCTAACATCAACTACGGTGGAAGAAAAACTAACACCAAAAAATTGAAAGAGAACAAGATAAATAGTATTTTTCAAATAATTAAGAAAAATGTATGGTATAAAAAGTTAGACATAGGTTTGTCTTCATATAAGAAAAAAACTAAGTGGCGTAAACAAGGTAACCTTTTTTTTTTTTTCCTTTGTTACATAAAGGAAATCTAAAAGAAGACAATCCAGAGGGGCTTTGCCAACTCCACACAGTTGTCATAGAACAAGACTGATGACAGTTCTCTGTTTTGACTGAAGACTTTTGTCTTCACAGTTTCAGGCAGCTTCTTGAGTACCAGTCCTCACATCCCTAACCCAGAAGCAGGATGAATGAAAGGTCATCCCTTCGCTTAAAGGAGATTTCATGGAAGTCCCATAAAACATTATCAGAGCAGATCCGAAGCCCTTCAACCCTCTCATTCCAGCCCAGAGCAAGGAGGCCTCCACGAGGTGGTCTATTGTGCGGGAACTCCTCCAGTGTTGCCCTGCTCCTGCTCCTGTGCGCTCTGGCGGTTGCTGGGACTTAGCTTTCATTCCTAAAGGAAAAACACGTTGCCCGGTATTAGCCAGGTTAGTCAGGACTTGGGAGAATCAGCCCAATCGGAGAATGTTGACTGTTGCTGGTGACAGTGTTGTTGGTAAAGTCAGCTCCCCGTTCCAAAACTTGCGATGTGAGACTGCATGCTGCCATTCAGGTAACTGGCTTTTGGAGCTGGGAGAACTTTGGTAGGCTGGTCAGGATGAGACAGATTATCCTACGGCAACAAATGACACCCCAATGTCAGTAGCTGAATCCAAGGTATGCTTCCTCTTCTTTTCTTCCTTCTCACGTTCCACGTTCTGTGGAAGTTGACAGGAGGATCATAGTCACAGAGTCACTTGGGGGTCAAGGCTGACAGAAGATCCATCTGAACTCACACTACCACAACGGCAAAAAAGGCGTGACGGATTAAGCGCTGGTTTCTCAAGCTTCCACTGCACGTGACACATATCACCTCTGCTCACATTTCACTGACCAAAGCAAGCCACACGGCAGCGGTACCCGGCTTCCACTCGTTGGAAAGGCCCGAGTGCAGCATTAGACCCGCCATAGCTGACCACCTCCTACATTGACCACCTCCCTAAGTTGACCTGCTCTTATAGACTGGACATGCACCACAGGTATGTGTTCGTACAGTGGTATGCTGACCACCTCTGTATGTGGACCAGTTTGTTACAGAGTAGCAGAGGAAATGACCTGAAAACAATGGCAAAAAATGTTTCTGTCTCTTTAAACTCTTTTTGGAAACTGAGACTTGCTTCCCTGCCCCTGGTGGTGGTCTTGTTCTTTTGCACCCAGAGGGTGGACAGGTAGGCCAGCACCTGGCTGACTGGCTGAGGAGCTGAGCCAGTGGAGTGGAGCTGCTGAAGGTCATAGTCTGATCTTTAATGGAGATGGAACTCTGTGGCGTCTTCAACTACAGCAGGGTGGCAGTAGGCCCTCTCCCTTTTAAAAGCTCTGGGTTTCTGCTTACACGCAGGAAAAATTGACATTTTGAGGCTGATGGCCTGCCATTCTCCCCCTAGCAAAGAAATAACCAGCAAAGAAATAAACCTCCTGGCTGGGTGCAGTGGCTCACACCTGTAATCCTAGCACTCTGGGAGGCTGAGGCAGGTGGATTGCTTGAGCTCACGAGTTGGGGACCAGTTTGAGCCAGAGAGAGACCTCATCTTTAAAAATAACTGGGCATTGTGGCAGGAGCCTGTAGGCCCAGCTACAGGGGAGGCTGAGGCGAGAGAATCACTTGAGCCCAAGAGTTTGAGGTTGTTGTGAGCTGTGACGCTACTACTGAGTGGGACAAAGTGAGACTTTGTCTCAAAAAAAAAAAAAAAGAAAGAAAAGAAAAAGAAACTTCCCTTTTCTTCTCAAAAAACACTTGTTCTTGTTTTTTATTCTGATGCAGCCTAGCCTCTGAACTTTGGGTAACAGTAGTCCCTTGAGCTACTGGGAGTTTAGTTCTAATTCCTAACTATGTTCTAATTTTGTCCTCTGAAACCCCAAATCCAAAATCCAAAACCTTACAAACAGGTTTGTATCTAAACATTTTCATAACATAAAGCCTACTTATATTCCTGGAGTTCTCCTTGTGGGCTCTGTGTATCACACACAAAAGGGAAGCTCTCTGGGATCCCCGCCAGCTGTGCCCTGGGCCTCCCTACAATGGAAGTTCCCCTGGGCCAAGTCAAAATGGGAAAGAAAAACAAAACCAGGGCAAATTAATGAGTTTCTGAAAAGCAAACTTACTTCATTTACAGTTTCCTTTAACCTGATATTACATATTTATTACTTTTTTCGAGGTTAAGAAAGCTTTTCTTTATGAAATGGTAATGGTAGTTGGTGGAAGTTTTTACTTTTTTTTGATACATAGTCTTACTCTGTTGCTCAGGCTAGAGTGCTCACAGCAACCTCAAACTTGTGCTCAAGTAGTCCTCCTGCCTCAGCTTCCTGAGTGGCTGGGACTGTAGGCGCCAGCCACAGTGTTTGGCTAATTTTTCTATTTTTAGTAGGGACAGGGTCTTCCTCTTGCTCAGGCTGGTCTCAAACTCCTGATGTCAGCAATCTGTCTGCCTTGGCCTCCCTGAGTGCTAGGATAACAGACATGAGCCACTGCACTCAGCCGGAAATTTTTATCTTACTTTGCAAAATAAAATGTGAGTGTCATTATATCTGGTCTTTTCATTTTTTCATAGATTTTTGAGCAACTAGACATGAAATTGAAGGAGCTAAGGAAATTTCACCTCAAAATATGACTTTGTGGTATGAAGAATATTTTGAATTAAAGGCCATTGGAGATCAGAAAGCATTGGAAAGGGCTTTCCCTCTATCTCTGTAAAACCGGCCTGACCTGATCAAAAGATCAAAGGAGGGAACTGACTCCCTTTCCTCCCCCTGAATCCTGGCCAACTTGGCCCAAAGCATTTAAAACACAACACCTGGCTCTCATCCTCCCTAATAGCCACTTTCTGCACGTATATTTTACATTCGAAAAGACAGGTATTAAAGGGTGGCGCCTGTGGCTCAAAGGGGTAGGGCGCTAGCCCTATATACCAGAAGTGGTGGCGGGTTCAAACCCAGCCTTGTCCAAAACTGCAAGAAAAAAAAAAAAGAAAGACCAGTATTAAGGCATCTGGCCATCATTGAGACACTGGGTTATCACTCTTATGGTTCTCCCCATAAGCATCACATATGGTAATAAACTTTTTTTTTATTAATCTGCCTTAATTGTGAGCTGATCTTTCAGCTAATTTTCATGGAAAAAGGGCAAGTTTCCCCCTTTCCCCTACAAAATCTAATTGTCCAAAAGGCAAAGAAAGTGATTTACCTCCAAACATACACATTTAATCAGAGAAAGAATCCTTGATCGGTTTTTGGACTCTAATTTCAAATCGGCTGAACTGGCATAAACATTTTTTCCCCTGTAATAGCCTTATGGGGACCCAACCACAAATAGCATTTCCCAGAGAGGATTGAAGAACATGTTCACTTTCCTCACCCTGAAACAATGAAGATAAGGTGGGAAAAGTCCTGTGAGTGTTTCACTTTTGGGCACTGTATCAATGAGGCTGACTCGTGACTTTGGGCAGGGGACCACTGAAAAACTTTGGCACTGCCTGTGTGGCCTCTTGAGATTTGCTGAGCTGTTTTCTCTGTGAATGCGGCTTAACTGAATTGGGGCATTTACAAACTCCTGATGGTTGCAACAGTGCATCAGTTCTGGGGGAGCAAGGAGTGGGGGAGGGACCTTTTCTCCCACTGAGAAAAAGTGAGCGAAGAATTTATGCTGATCAGACAATACAGAAATCAAACTAGCTGCGGGAGGACTAGGTGAGGAAAGATTAAAAATCACAGAAGAAGGCTTGAGGTTGCTGAGCTTTCTAACAACCACAGATTGCCATGTGTTATTATGGTGATTAATGTTCCTGTTGTATGAGAGCTGTGACAGTAATGAAATATTATCTGTCAAGACATGAAAGACAGAAAGAAAGATGAGGGCTGATGACTGTCCGGAGTGATAGGTGACGATACTAAAGGAACCAAACCATGCTGGGAGTGGTGAGTGAATGTCATGGTGGAAGCTGGAGAAGTGTAGCCACTGAACTGCTACAGAGGGCAAAGTGTCCTTACTAAAAAGAGAAGCAAGCACGGGGAGGAGCATGTCTTCCACAATGAGCCACTTCATCATGAATAAATCTCTGACTGGGGAGACCATAGTTACTGGGATCAGCTGTTCCTACATTGCATGTGGTAAACAGGCAAAAACAAGTTAAAAAATGGTGAGTGGTCTATCGTTACACAGAGTAAAATAAATGTGCCCTTCCTTAATGGCGTTAGCCATTTGATTCTATAAACCCATTTTAAATGACAAATCTCTAGCAGAGACTGATCACTGGGAAATAAAGATGCCCACAAGTTAGGGGCATCTTGTGATCACAGGTCCGGAGTGGGAGCCTGAAGCCTCCTCTGCCAGTTCCCATGTATTATCTCACTATTGTGGCTTTAAGACAATATACACTGCAAAAGGAAGGTTATTTACATTATATATTTAGCCTAACACTGGGATAACATCCTTTGGCATGGCCGTTATCTGATGGTATTTGAAACTGAACCAACTTCCTATTTCCAGGCATTAACAAATGAGACTCTTCATGTTGTCTGATGTTATTTCCTGAGCTTAAGACTGATTTCTTTTCCTCAATTCATTCAAAAAAAATTTTTAAAGAAAAGATCTCCTTTAGACAATTAAATTTCCCAGAATTGTTTAAGCACTGTTATTGTTCTCAATGAGAATATTTCCTATTTAACTCTAGCTATGTAACTTGATGGGAATTCTCTTGACTAGCTGTCATTGCCATACTCAGAGGATTCACAGAACACTTGAGAAATTATTCACCAGCCTGTCAAGAATCAGAATTCCAATTTAGAACATTTGTTCCAACAAGTCCTCTGGTCAAATGATGTGAAGATGAATAAGGAGTGACATTTGCCCTCAGAGAGCTGACAGTTTAGAAGGGGGTGAAAAGGTACATGGGCTACGTATAAACACGGGCATCACAGCCGACCCTGTCTCTTCTCACCCTACTTCCAGAACGAAACTAGGGGAGGAGGATGGATATTATGCACAAAAATGCAGCAGTATGAGTGGCACAGAGTGTCATTTACCTCCATGTAACCTCATTATATGAAAGGAGAGTGATGGTTTGTACTTGGGCAGCAGAAAATGCCATTTTTGTCTAGTGAGAGACAGTATATGATTGCGGGGAGGAACGTGGACTCTACAGCCAGCTTGTCTGGGTTCAAATCCCTGCTCTACCCTTGAGAGCTTGAACAAGTTCTAACCTTCTATTCTTCAGTTACCCAATTTGGGTGTAAAATCAAATTGTTATACATGTGACATAAATTTAACAAGTTTAAATTGTATACACCAGTGTCTGGCATGTTGTTAACTGCCCCCAAAATATGAACTATTATTAGTAAACTTCTAAGAGACTCCTGTATCCTTAAACAAAAATTTTGGCACCAGATATGTTTTATTTCTTTTTAATTTTTAATTATGGTTAGAAAAACATGTAATATGTACCTTTTTATCATTTTTATATGTAAAGTTAGGTAGTGTTGAGTATATTTGCACTGTTGTGCAATGATCTTTAGAACCTTTCATGTGTTACATAAATGTGCAATAATTGCAAATAACACATAATTTCAGTCTGCGAGCTACTGCTGACTCTGAGGGATGCAGAGTGACCTCCGACTGCACCAGCATCCACGACACAACTCATTTCTGCTCTCATACAGGCGTCAGTAATGTTTATGAGGAAGAGCTGCCCAGTAACTTTTTTTTTCACCATTCACTGGTTTTATAGACCATTTGACAAATTTTCATCACACTGGTTAACATAGCCTTCCTGGCATTTTCTTAGTTATTGTGTTCAGACATTTATATTCTACATTTACTAAGTTTCACATGTACCCTTATAAGATGCACTGCAGGTGTAATCCCACCAATCACCCTCCCTCCGCCTATCCTTCCCCCATCCCTCCCCTCCCTCTCCCCCTTCCCCGTATTCTTAGGTTATAACTGGGTTATAGCTTTCATGTGAAAGCCATACATTAGTTTCATAGTAGGTCTGAGTACATCGGATACTTTCTCTTCCATTCTTGAGATACTTTACCTAAGAAGAATATGTTCCAGCTGATTTGCAATGCTCTCTCTTCAGTGACTGGTCTGGTTGTGGATATTTACTCACCTCCTTCAAGGCTCTCTGTGAGAGCAGTGTGTGCAGGCTGCTTCTACTCTGCCATCTTGGCACCCTGTCTAGTTCGTTATTTAAGCCATAAAAGGAATTTTAGCCTTTTGATGGGATTTAATTTTTCTGGCTAATACATATTTATCACAAGAGCTTATCTTTTTGTGTGAGATATCTTTGTGCATGGTTAAGGAATCTCTTTTCTAGGTTCCTCATTGGAGTTTTTATGAGAATTTATAGGATGCTTTTTTTTTGCATCTGTTTAATAATTAGCAATAATTATCAACCAGTATTTATTTATAAATAGCAATAATTAACTAATTAATTAATTTATAAATTAATTAGCAATAATTATCAACCAGTATTTATTGATTTACTCTGAGAATATGTATGTTCAAACACATTCTCAGAGTAAATCAAGTGTTGAGGGCTCAGGATAATGTTGGAATAACAGTGACACAAGTGATTGTGAAGGTATGAATTAAGGGAGCTGCTTTGGCATCCTACTGATTTCTCAAGTGGTGTACAGATTTTGAAATTCATGGCTCTTTGGTTATGCTTGGAACATGGAGGATTGAAGTGGTTCACATTCTCGTGAAATGACTTTTTGAAAATCAAGGTTAGTGTTGTTTTGATGTCTAAAATTAATTTTTGACTCCATAAGTTTTACCGCATAATTTGGTTATGTTGGAATACTTTAATGTGCAAGTGTGGGGAAATTAAAACCTATCAATCTGTGGATGAAACTGGGAAGAAGCTGGAGTTCCGAGTGTCCCTCTGCCTTTGGACTCCTGCTCCTAGTGCCTGGGCTCCCAAGTACCCTCTGCCTGGCCTGCTGGCCTCCCTGGCTCTGTCTTTGCTGTGCATGGGCTCGCAGACATGGGCCCCTGCTGTCTCATGGCTTCAGGATGGAGACATTGGCCCACTGGACAAGGAGAGAAGAACTAATTGTCTGTGGTCCCACCCTCCATGACTCTCACTGTAATTAGGCACGTTCATGGGTTTTCTCCAAATGGTCCTCTTTTCATGCTCACTCTCACCACCCAAGTCTGGGCTTTCATAACATCAGTAACTCTCCAGCTCATCTCCCTGGCTGTGGCTTCTCAGCCCTTTCTATCGGTCTGTACACTGTGGCTGGAGTAATTTTCACTCTACTCTCTTTCTACCATGTCAGTGCCTACTAAAAATTCCTGCTCCTCAGTGCATCCCGAATGCCTCTCAGACCTGTATCCAAACTCTCATCGCCTCTGACCATCTTTCACAACAACTCTCAGCAAACCTGGTCCCGCTGACCACAGCCCCTCTTGCTTTCACCTTCCTGCTCTGCTCCTTTCTGGCCCAAGCCCCATTTGTATTTTCTTGTTACATTATCCCTTACTGCCCCTTTCAACCAAGTCCTTTCTCACTGAGGCTTCTCTCCTGACCAGGTGACGGCTGACCTCTGGGTCCTCTGAAAGATGGACTCATGAGCTCAGCTGTTCACACAGCATGTCACAGCTGGCTTTTCTCTGTCACACCCTGTGTTATCCTGTCTCCTCCACTGTAGCTTTCTTGGGAGCACAGACCACCTTGCCTTCTCCATGGAGGACTTGGCTGTGGTGGGTTTGGTATATGGCTGGTAAGGAAGGCACCCAGGATCTGTGTGTGCGACGGGAGCCACCAGGTGGATTGTGGCACTGTTTTCTGCCCTGGGAATACTGGAGAGGAATGTTTTTGGTATGGGAAAAATTAAGGCTGGGTTTGAAAATATCAAATTTGTGTCTACTTTAAGACATGGAAGTGGAGATAGCAACAAGTATGGTAATTATGTATAAAATTCTGGGGTAAGATATGACAGAGCTAGAAATAAAGACAGGTCAGTGGCCAGCAGCAGAAGCCATATAGAGACAAGGGAAGATGATACCCCTTTGGACAGAAGGTGGTTGGGGATAACGGCAGGGTAAATTGGGACTCTGGCTCTGTTTTACCTGAAATTCAAGGGGCATAGGGTTCCAGGCCTCCAAAAGGAGGGGCTATGGTGCTGAATTACCCACAGAGGACTTGGGAAGATGGGGGAGTAGCGTCTATTTTGCTGCACTTTTCCCAACACTTACCCTAAAGGCATAAAGTGAGCAGGTTGGGAATTAAGGAGCAAGTCCTTAGTGCCCTGTGAGTCCAACAGTGGAGGAGAGGACAAATGCCAGCTTCAAATAGCACGAGGGACTTTGAGGAGATGAGGCACACTCTGGGCATGTGTCAGCTGTGGACCAGTGTCTGATCCATAGGAGCCAAGCCTGCAGCAGGAGGAGCTGTGTTTGGGAGACACCGTCTTCCATCTGTGGCCTAGCAGAGGTGCTGATCTGGGACACAGGGGCAGCTATGTGTCCTCACCCCAGGGGCTTTCTGCTAAAGATCAGAGCAGTGTGGACCCCCAAAAGACTGCAACTTTCCCCTGGTGTGGACACTGGGAGAGGCAGATGTGTGGGGATGAAGAACAGGTACTGTCCACCTCACCACAGGGGCACCCATGTCCTCTCAGGCGAGGAAAGTGACTGTGAGAGTAGTCAGCCATGCACGTTCTGAGGCTGTGCTAACCCATGTGCATGTGTTTGTGTCCCTGTAAAGTATTACCAAGCTTCCATTTTTGGCTGTGAAAATGAAATTTCAGTATAGGCTCCGATTTGCATTCTTGTTATGAGTAAAATTAAGATTTTTCTTTTTGTATTTTGGACAGTCAGCCCTGTCCAAAGTGCCGTGGGAGATACCATGTGACCTCTGACCTCTGATCTCTGTATCCCCCACCCCTACCCCCACAGTGACCCCAGTCTGCCAAGTGGCCAGGAGCTGCAGCTCTGAGGTTAGGAATTGCCTTTTTCCCAGCCCTAGGTAGGCTGTGGGAGGGAGGAGGCGTGCTTTCACTTTAAATGAAGTTCAGGGTCTTTAGTATTCTGCTAAGCCTGGACATGTTGCTTACTAAAAGCAGGGAAAAGGGGATGATGTGCTGGTGATGGAGGACTTCTCCTTGTGTGAAAGTGAGTGGATTAGATTTGGGGCTTGATCTGGACCAGGGATCAAGTGGGCCCACTGAGGGCACTGAAACAGAAAGGGCAGAGGGTAGGGGCATGAAATAGCCCCTGATTGTAGCTGTACCTGCTCAAGGTGCAGGTCACACATAGCAGGGGAGGAGATGGGCTCTGCACCCCAGGGCTCACAGCGGGGGTAGAGGCTCTAGATTTAGGGTCTCAAAAATCTCAGAGAGATAAGAAACTCACACAGATGGAGAGTGGGCCATCAAGGAGCACCAGGCGTGGAGGCATCAAGAGATTGAACTAAGCACTGGGCGGGGGATGGGCAGGAGGGGGTCAGCCAGGGTCTCAGCTCCATTTGGTGGCATGGATGGAGCTGGAGGTTTTGTAGGAGCAACTTGGGGGACAGGAGTGTGATTGGAGGGGGCTGAGGATGCAGAAGAGTGAGAGCAGTTGTTAACAAAGCTCTCAGGTGTTTCTCTCTGAAGCACAAATTGTGGTGTACTTAGTGAATGGACCATAGTTTGGTAAACTGGGTCTTAATGGTAGTCATTGATTATTTACCAGCAATATATTAAAAATATTGCTACCATTGGCCTTTGTTGTTCAAGTCATCTAGCCTGAGTACATTTAGAGTGAACATTCTACTGGACAAAGAGTTTGTGTATCTTCCATTTTGCTAGGGATATGATCACAGGGCACCTTCTGAGGCTGTGCTAACCCATGTGCATGTGCTTGTGTCCCTGTAAAGTATTACCAAGCTTCCATTTTTGGCTGTGAAAATGAAATTTCAGTATAGGTTCCAATTTGCATTCTTGTTATGAGTAAAATTAAGATTTTTCTTTTTGTATTTTCAAGAGTCATTTGTATCCCCTTTCCTGTGAATTCTTTGTTCATATCCTTTGCTCATTTCTCATTGGGCTTTTGATATTTTCCTAGATGATTTACATTAAGGCAATTCTCTCCTTGACTGTGAAATGCTATTGTTTTTTCTTGTGTGTAAATTTTTATGCTATTGAGTGTATCAGTATTTTTCTTTCATGGATTCTGAATTTTGTATCCTTCTACTCAAAAATAATTAAAAAATATTCTTCCTAATTTCCTTTTAGTACTTCTGTGGTTTCATTGCTAACACATTCAATTTGTGATCCATCTAGAATTTATTTGCATATATGGGGAGAGAGAGGAGCTCAACTCATTTTTTCCCTGGGTAGCTGCCCACTCAACACACGTCACTTACTGAGTAACCATGGGTATCGCATGGCTCATTCCTTACTTTTTTTTCATGAAATTGATCTCGTTTTGTTGTTTTATGTATTTGTTTGCTTACTATCCCTTCCCCTACTAAATACCTACAAACCCAGAAGGGCAGATATCGTGTATCTCTTCTATTGTTTTATTTGTTATTGTTTTAGTCTATAAAGTGTGCGTATGTTTGGGGCAATAGGGT
Source organism: Loris lydekkerianus (assembly GCA_963574355.1). Lineage (NCBI taxonomy): Eukaryota > Metazoa > Chordata > Mammalia > Primates > Lorisidae > Loris > Loris lydekkerianus. The sequence continues at coordinate 18,621 of CAUYPK010082517.1, forward strand.
GGGCTGTGGTGAGGTTGGGATGGAAAAGGATGATGCTACATGATTTTAAAGAGTTCAGTTCTAAAATTGTATATTACATTTCAATGACACTGTCATTAACAGTGAAAGGTATAGGTCCTAATAATGAGAATTTTGGCCTGAAGAGGGGACAACGGTAAAATCAGGAGGAAAGTGAAGGTTTGCATTTGGGGCAGGGCTGGTTTCAGTTTTTTTCGGATGACCACAGAGGCTGCCAAATGTTCCATTTTCATATTAGCTGAGCTCTGAGGTCATGATTTGGCTCACAGAAATGGGGTTATACTGAACAGAATGTTAAGAAGCAATCTCTATTATTAAAAACAGGGCAAAATTAGTACCTGGAACTGAAACAGGGATTAAATGGAATTACACAAAGCTAAATAATTATTGCTAAATGAACAAATTGAAACAGTACTGCTCACCAAAAGGCACCCCACTTAAAACAGTAAGGAGGGAAATTGAAAATAGTTCCATTTAAAATTAGATTTTGGAGTTTAAGTAACCCATTTTAGGCATCTAAATATTACAGTTATTAATAGTTATGTCACATTTCTCTTGCAAACAGAAATAGATACCATCAGCCTGGCTGAAATGAGAAACCACACACGTGTGTTGTGATAGGAGCATTAGAAATGAATTTATGCCAATGATGAAGGAGAAACATTTTTCTGGAAAGTAGATTGATTTGTAAACCCCCTTGGTGATTCTAAAGCCTCACAGGGCTCCCCTGGACTTTTCTTGAGTACCTGAGCTCTGAGAAATTTCTGAAACTTCTCACATTTGCAAATGTGCCCTGAGGCCCTTGTTTGCTGTTCTGTGTGAGGAGGTGTGGGGTGGGATGGCTCCTTATTTGCAGTGCTTTGTAAGCACTTCTTACTGGCTCTATGTGGTTTCCACCTCCTTCCCCCAGAAGTAGCGCAGAAGGAGCAGAGGCCTGCTGCTCAGCCCTGTGTGTCTTTTTGGATAACTGATGCTTTTTGGGGATATTTAAAGCATGACTTAGGAGAGACTCCACCCTGTAGTATCTTTCTAGCCTGCTGTGACCATTAGTGATTTGTCTGTCTTTCTCAGCTAAATATATCACTTAATGTAATAAATGCAATGTAGAGATTCACTGAACTGCTTGTTTTTGTTTTGAGATAGAGTCTTGCTCTCTCACATGGGTGTAGTGGTGTCATCATAGCTCATAGCAACCTCAGAGTCCTGGGCTCAAGCAATCCTTCTGCCTCAGCCTTCCCAGTAGCTGAGACAGGTGTGCACCACTACCTATTTTTGTAGGAGCAACTTTACCTATTTTCCTACCTAATTTTTCCTATTTTTAATAGAGACTAAGTCTCAGTGTTGCTCAGAGCTCAGGCTGGTCTTGAACTCCTGAGCTCAAGAGATCTTCCTTGGCCTCCCAGAGTGCTAGGATTAAAGATGTGAGCCACTGTGCCTTGTCTTGAACTCTTTCTTTCTTTCTTTCTTTCTTTCTTTCTTTCTTTCTTTCTTTCTTTCTTTCTTTCTTTCTTTCTTTCTTTCTTTTTCTTTCTTTCTTTCTCTCTCTCTCTTTTTTTTTTAAATAGATAAAATACAGACACTGGAACTCACATAGTTCTATAAAGAGACAACTTGGCTGTCAATAAGATTTACTTTTAGAAAGTACTTTGGATGATACAAGATTGATCTCTTTGGTAGAACCACAGTCAGAAAAATATTATGAAGTAGATACAAGTAAACATCAACATGAAAAATATTTGCTTCTCCCTTCTCATTTTCCAAGTCATGATGTTTCAGAGTCCACTCTATAGTTTTCCTGGCATCTGAACTCAGAACTTCCTCACTCTTTAGAATGAATCAAAGGGCAAATGGAAAGCTTGTCCTAATGGTCTAACGTGCCATGAACATATTTCCCATGAAAGCATTGTACTGTGACAGTGGTTATTTTTCATCTAGATGGCAAGAATTGATTTAAAGAAATAGTCATCTTGGAAAGTTTGTAAAACATTTCTGAGGACCTATTATCTTCTTTCTCATTCACCATGTCTCCAAATCCCTGTTTATTTTTTTCTATGTCCTGCTATTTTCTCCTCCTCCACGTGGGAGTTGAGACTTCTACCCAGCTCCTTTCTGAGCCCCTGACGCGGAGCCACCTCTGGCCGTCCCCCAGCCTTTCTCACGTAGGCAGAGTCACAGGCGCCTTTGCTTCTCAGCATCCCTTTTTCATCCCCCTGGTATTCACTGCCACCGCTGTGTTGTGCTTTCTCATCATCCCTCATCCCTGAGCCCTCCTTCCTGTGCAGCCTGTGTGTTAGACCCCTGCCCCACTGGTCCCTTGCTGCATGCATGGTGGCTGCCCGTGGTAGCTGCCTCGCCAGTGCTGCCCTGCAGCTGCTCTACACATAACCTCACTCTGGCTCCTTCACCACTGGAGGTCCTCCCCTTCTTCCAACACCTCTGGATTTTATAATATTTACTGCAGAAGCTGGAGATGAAGTTCAGAGGACCAAATTCATTCCCTTCTAACTCACTTCAGAAGGTTTTTTGATCTGTACCAGTGATGGATTAGGTGTGGGCATACAGTGTTCTGACCACAGAAGTGAAGAGAACATTGGAAAGGGTACATTTTAGGGTGCTGATTTTAAAAAATGGAACTTAGCCAAACATTACATAAAAGACGTGGCCCTGGTGCATATAATACTATTTGCACACAACTGCCACAGCAAAGATAACTAGGTTGTCTGCCAGGCAGAGATGGCCTGTTTATGTTTTACTTAGTTTTATGTTTTAGAAGAGAAATTGGCTGATTCCTGAAATGGCAGCTGTTTATTTGCTATGCTGAGATAAACAGACAGTATTTTCTCTAGTCATGCAAGTGTAGTGCCCCTGAGTTCTGTAATCCTGATCAACACATGATAAAATGGATCTCTCTTCCTGTCCTCCCAAGGGAAGCCATCAGCCGAGTCTGTGAAGCTGTGCCCAGTGCCAAAGGAGCCTTCAAGAAGAGAAAGGTACTGTCCTCAACACTTTGTGCTTAGTGGGATTCCTTCCTTAGTCCCTGCCTCTGTCATGTCACCACTCAAAGAATTGTTCATTGTCCCCTTCCTCTGGCCTGACTCTTATCACTTCTAAAAGCAGAAAGACCTTAGGTTGCTCTTTCTCCTGTGAGGCTGATGACAGTTAACTGTCACTGTCCTGGAAGTAGGTCCCCTGGTCACTCATTGTGGCTTAAACCCTGAAGAAGATAATAACAACAACTCTTAAAACAGGTCCAGAAAGTTCTCCAAGCACGTTATATCCATCAATTCACTTAATTATAATAATCCTTCATGGTAGATATCTTCAAGGGTGTGCTGGTAAATGTTTAACATCAGCTCTCAGAGTTGGGATGGAGAATGAGAGCTCTGAATTTGTAGCATTTGCCAATATCTGTGGTGTAAATGCTTCTGCAGTGGCTGATGGTGAGCTCTCAACATGCTGTCCCTGAAAAGAGAGTCAGGAAGAGATGTCCAATATCTCTTCTTTATGTAATATTACCCCCTACAGGCCCAGTAAACATAAGTCAGCTGAAAGCAGAGTTAAATAGTAACAGAGAAAAACAATTAGGAAGTGATTAGTTTTGAGCATTTAATACCCGTTTTTTAAACACAAATTATTTTATTGTAAGTTTATATAAATTAATTTTTAATAATTAATAGTGTTTAATTGGCCACATTATAAAATTCATAAATTTAATAATTGGACCTCATTGGCTGGCACACCACTGGATATCCCCATGTTACAGGTGATGACACCTGAAGCTCAGAGATGAATAGCCACCGTGCAGGTAGTAGGTGGTGTCAGAAACCAAGCTTGCATGGCCTAGCTTCAGAGGCTGCAGGTTCAGCTGCTGTATTAGGACTCTTTATCCTAAATTAGGTGCTTGAACCCAGAAGGGGGAAAAGCCTGGACTAAGAGAAAGTGGGAAAAACTCTTCAGTTGAGTGCCTGGTAAATGCTTAGTTAAATACCCACAGTCAAGACTTTTCTATGCCTAACCTGAATTGTAGGATAACATGCCTTGGAGAACCTCTGAATCTACCCTGAGGCTGAGCGGTTGTTTGGGGTGCTTGGCTGTGCTGCTCCAGGCTGCTTCTGTCTTCAGGACTGGGAGATTTCACATACCCACAGAATAGCTGAGTTTTAGGCAGAGAAGTTGAATAAAGACTTAGATGTGCCAGCCTGTATTCTGCTTAGTCCCTGTGGGATATTGTGGACCAAACAAGACTCCAGAAAAAAAATTTTTTTTTTTTTTTTTTGAGAGAGAGTCTCCCTCTGTTGCCCTAGGTAGAGCGCTGTGGCATCACAGCTCATGGCAACCTCAAACTTTTGGGGCTCAAATGATTATCTTGCTTCAGCCTCCCAAGTCCCGTTGTGGAGAGACTATAGACCCCCGCCACAACACCTGGCTAGTTTTTCTATTTTTAATAAGAGACAGGGTCTTGCTCTTGCTCACGCTGGTCTCAAACTTCTGAGCTCAAGTGATTCACCCACCTTGGCTTCTCAGAGTATTAGGATTACAGGCATGAGCCACCGCGCCTGGCATAAGCCTCTGGAGTCTTGAATCCGGGAAGTAGGAAGGTGTTTGAGAACAGAGAAAGAATCTCGTCTGTCAGAGGCAGGTGGTGCTAACAAGCCCTGGGATACCCTCATGGTTCTGCGGTGCAAATGGTGGAAGTTCTACCCAGGTGTTCCTGATCTTAATTTCATGGGCATCTCTGTTCGTACATAGCTCCAGGAGATTAACAACAGTGTGTCCTTAGTTAGAAACTAATTAGTGCATCAAGAAAGAGCATTCTGATCCAAACCCAATGATGGGTTGGTCCTGGGGCAGAGAGACATGCACTGGCAGTGCCTTTCCAGGAGCCCAGGACACAAGTTCTGGGCTGGAAAACATGGTCTGTTTGTCCTGTCCAAGGACATCTCTGGCAGGGTGAGGAATATTCCAGGTCGAGCCAGACTTTGGCTCCCCATCTGGAGCTGTTTATAGGCCCAGCAGATTCTAATTGGACAGTCCACCGGAGCCCTGACTAGGGAGGATGTTTGGGCCAAAGGACTTGTGGTCCATTACCTTTAGCAACAAGAATCCTCACATTTTTTTGGGATGGCTCTAGTATATTCTAGTCCTCCCCTGAGAGATGATTGGATTTTCAGTGTGGTGGGACCAGGTTTCTGAGTCTGCAAAGCTGTAGTGGTGCATATGCAAATACTGAGATGAGGACTCTTACAGGCAAGAGTGTTATATGGTTTGTGGTCTACATATTGCATATGCTAGAATGTGTATACTGGCCTTGAATCCCACCCTTCCAGCACATTCATTTCCCTTTGTCTTCCTGTGTCTAAAGAGAGGGACGGTCATTGAGGGTACAGCAGACATTGGTGTCCCCACCCTTTTACACAGGAATGACACGAAGTCCCAGATAGTGTCACCTCCAGTAAATAAACAGCTAAAATATTGCTCTTTGATTTCACAGCCTCCAAGCAAAATGCTGTCCAGCATCTTGGGAAAGAGCAACCTCCAGTTTGCAGGGATGAGCATCTCCTTGACCATCTCCACCGCCAGTCTGAACCTGCGGACGCCCGACTCCAAACAGGTCTGTGGGTGTTGGGAAGACTTGCCGTCTCTGCCCACAGCTCCAGACACTGGGGGTTCCACAGATTTCCTGTTCACTGCTGTCCTGAGCTCATGTGGAATATGTTTGCATCAAGTCTTTGCTCGTCTATGGATTCTGACCACTTTGAAGGGGGTATAATGCATAAAATCATTGGGTTAACTTGCAATGTAAGAAAGGGTGATGTGGGTGTGAAGTCTCCCCTTAATGTTCTTGCCTGTGTTTTAAGTATTTGTACCATATTTCATTGTTTCATCAGCCACATTTTATTTTGCCACCTTTGAAGTGGAAGGCATGTCATACTCTCATTGACAATATTTTTGCCTTAATATCTTGTCATTTTGGAGGATCTGGCAGCACGTGGTGTGATGGGGCTGAGGATGTGGCATGTGTGTGGCATAGCTCTTGTGGAAGGAATCTGGAGCCAACCTGGATGGCATGACCACAGTGTTTATTAAGGCTAATTCTGTTTGGGATGGTTGTGTTCTTGTTCAGTGTCTGCCTTGTAGAGTTTTCTCATCTGTCCATTGTTCATTTCCTCAGCTCAAAAAGTGGGTGCATAAGTAGCTGTCCTGACTACTAATAAGGCAGTTCTGAATGTCACACGAGAGCTTAGCCCGGGCTCCCCTTCTGGGGCACAGACATGACCTCTGCATGACACTGCCTTATTCTGATTGTGTATTACCAGGGATCATGTGGTGGCCTTTATGTTGCCAGACATGTTTATATGTATTGATTTCTGCGTTACTTGGGTAAGCAAGCAGCATTCCCCAGCTTCATTTATTCCTCTACTTCTCACCCAAGAGATTGCAATAAATCCTAGATCCAGTGCAGAAACGCAGAAGTGAGAAGCAGCTTCCAGGCTTTGTTTTGCCATAACTAGATGCCACTTCTCCCTCGATTCTTCCACCCTCACGGAACCCATGGATTATCCCTTTAATCTGCTCTGGAGGCTGTGGATCAGAATGCTGGAGCGGCCCAGCCTTTCTCTGGCGAGATCTCAGGCCCAGCACCTGCTGCTCCTGGCTGGGCTCTGTACGCCCCTCACAGCCAGGGAGTTCTTTTATATATGACTTGGGGACCTTTGATTAGTCCTCAGGCGCCTCAGTCCTGTGAGATCTCCTACCAGAATCTCCCTGCGCATCCTGGTAAAAGAGAAAGCAAACAGAGCACTGAGATGAGGTGTCAGGCCGGTTCTGCTCCAACTTCAGACATGGCAGTAGGGTGAGAGTGTCCTTCAGACATAGCAGTAGGGTGAGAGTGTCCAGTGGGTGCTTTCTGGCCCGGGGGATTCGGTGGGTGGGGCAAAGTGCTGGGCTCTGAGGGACTGGCTGTGTGGATGGCAAGTCTTTAAGGCAAAGCACACACAGCCCTGGCTGTCTGCTCTGGCTAACTTGGGCCCAACTGTAGCAAATTGAGAACAGCAGGCGGGACAGTGGCTTCCCTTCTCCACCCAGAGAGACAGCAGAAAGATAACACCTACTTCCCTCTTTGGAGCTGCAAGTGGAAGAAAGAAGATGAAACATTCAGAGCAGAAACACATGCTTGGACCAATTAGCTCTAACTTTCTTGCTCCCCGTTTCAATCTTGCCCAAAAGAGTGACACAATCACAATGGTCTTGTATCATGTTGGCCAAATATGACTTCTTTTTTTTTTTCTCTCAAGTCACAACTTCCAATTTAATTCCAAATCCTAGTTGTAGGGCTGCTTATAAGCACTAATTAAATAAGTAAACATTTTAAATGTGGGAGTCATAGTTTATTGTTGTTTGGTGAGTGTTATTTCCTCATTGTTCTCTTAGGAGCCCTCTACCTCTACCCCTGGACTCCAGAGAGCTGAGAAGAGCCACGTTATTCGCTTAACTCAGCCCAGGCTCGGCCACAGGCTATGGGGCCAGCCATATTTTCTGCTGACTTAGATATTCATGTTTGTCTAGATCCTGAAGTTCTGCAAGGGCCAGCGACCAAAGCAGGAATTAAAAATGATCTTATTTTCTTTTATAATTCAATCATATTTTATTTCAAGTTTCACAGGAGCGTGTTTGGACAGATTGCTGGGATGTATGATTATGGCTGAGTAAATTCTGCCTGCCCAAGGAGAAGGGCCTGCAGGAACTGTAGCAATAAACCCAGTTAGGCTGGGAATGGAGACAAGAGCTCTATTCCCACCCCTGGAAATTTACTTCAATGTCATTACATTGTCTTTAAAAAGATAAAAATAGCATGGAAGACTTACGTGGCTTTGTAAATTTAGGGCAGCTTCTAATTTACTCAGTGTCTACTAAATTCCATTGTATGCTGCAATTTATACAGCTAATGGAAATTTCCCATTTTAAAATTAACTTGGATTGTCCCCTCTGGTTTTTAAATTGATAAATTAAAAGAGTGCTCTAGATGGCACCGACTTTGAATCTTAGAGGCCAGCTTTCTGGCTTATATGCAAATGATACAAACAGGATGAAATGGGGGGACAGGTAAGCTTCCCCTCTTTCTAGCTGTGATGTCTGTATCAGAGACTCTGATATGTTTTAGGGAACAGAATCTGTAAGTTGAGATGTCTTGGTGTGTGGGTGAGACAGTTTACTTCCAGAAGAGGCACAGTTGTTAAGTCCTTGGCTCAGTTGCAGCTCTCCTGTTTACTAGCTGTTGTTACTTTGAGGCAGCCTTTTGGCCCCTGCAGACTCAGGTTCCTCACCTGAAAAATGGGATTACAATAGTTCTTACATCCCAGGCTGCTCCGAGGCTTAAATTAGATCATTCTGGCAAAGCAGCTGGATAGCTACCATCAGGTTATGAAAGGTTATCTACTATTAGGGCTTTGATAATTTTTATTTTCATACGGGTACCAACTCTCAGGAAAATGTGTCAGTGTATAATGCCTGCCAGTAAACACTTTGCTCTCCTAAATGTGGAAAGGGTAATAACAGCACATCTTGTTTCTGTCTTGGGTCTGGCAGATCATAGCGAATCATCACATGAGGTCCATCTCCTTCGCCTCTGGGGGAGACCCGGTAAGTGCCCTTGGGGTTGTTTCTTCTGCTTTTATTGGGGATGTCTCAGAAGGGACCCCTGACTCTAAATTGCACCTTATAAGACACTACAAAGAAAGTAAATTGTGATGCCAACTGGTTTCCCCCTCCCAATTTCGAAAGATCTTCTTGACTAACATTTTTTCAGGGGTAATCTATGGTAAGGACCTACCATTAATTTTCACCTCATTAGCTAAAAGCTATCAGAAATCCTGAAGGCTCCAGTCTTCTTCAGGGGTAACAAAACAGCTCTTGCAGTGTCAGAGGTCTCAGGGAGTTTTCCCGTCATCACTCTATGTTAATTGTTTTTTCTATTGAACCTCCATTTTTATATTTTAAGTCTACTCAAAGGCTGTGAATTTACTTAGTCTGGTTTATTCATAAACATTTAAAATTGACACTTTTCTCTCATGTTAACACTGTAGCCCTTTAACGATCTGCTTTGCCAAAAAGAAAAGAATTGCAGAGAGAGAGAGAGGGAGAATGGAGAACAGAATGAGAAATGTTCTATTTTTGCCTTGCTTCTTAAATAAAGAAGGTGGACTAACAAGGGAATGTACTCCCATATTTGGGCAGGAATGCCACAATATGATGTCAGCGTTTCAGTATCAGCGTGGTCATCTCTAAACTGTACTATCACGAAGAAGACTGCAGAAAACCACCTCCAGTTCTTGAGATCACGCCCTGCCTGCCTGCTTACTTCTGATGGTCCAGCCCTTCAAAGAAACCAGGCAGGAAATCAGGGACACAGGGTAGGGAAGAATGCAGAGCCAGCCCTTTCCAGGGGTGAAGTGGGGAAAGGAATGCTGGAATGCTCTCCTGTTAATGTTCATTGGTCTGGGCAAAGTTCTCACCAGTTCAGGGGAAAATGTTAAAATTAGAATGATAGAGTGAGCTTTCCTTGGAGCTAAACTTACTCAGCTGAAAAAATGATCTTACATCGCAAGAAGATTCTTTTTTAAATTTTGTTGGTGTTAAATAGCCTTTTTGTAATAAAATAATGTCTTAGATAGTGTTTTCGTTATTATTTTCATTTTGCATTATTTGCTCAAATTCTGAGGAAGCAACCTTCAGATTTTACATAAAAGCTTCCTGGTCCAAGGTCGCCTGAGTAATCAGCATGTTTTAGTAATTCTGTCTCAAGGCCAGGGACCCAAAATTCCAACCCGGGAATGGAATTTTCTCAATGCCCTTCCTACCTTTCCTCCCATGCTCCCCCTGGGCAGGCACAAGGGGCTGGCATTGTAGCCATTCTGGGCACTGGGACGTGTTCCTGATGGAACTGGCACAGGCTGCCACAAGAGCCCTGGGCCCCACTGCTTTCCAGTGAGCCCTCATCAGACCCTTGAGCCAAGGCACTTGTCAGGGGAAGGGATTTGCCCCCTACAGGTGGTTCTTTGCCCTTATATGTCTTATATGCTAAAGCGCCAAGGGAGGACTCAAGAGCACTGATTCTATAAGCTCAAATGGCTTAGAATCTAGGTGTGTCCAACCTGCAGCCCATGGGCCATATGCAGATTATTTGAGGACTGTTTTGTTTATCTATGGTGTCAGATATCATGATAAGTGTGCACGGATCTTTCCTTTTGCTTACCAGCTTTCATTAGTGTTTGTGTACTTACTGTGTGGTCCTTGACAATTCTTATTTTTCCAATGTGCTGCAGAAAAGCAAAAAGGTTGGACATACCCTGGAGACCTTTTTTCATACTTAGGGTCTTCATGCCAAAAGTCTACCACAATGATTTTCCTTTCTTTTTTTCTTCCCTTTTCTTGCTTTCTAATCCTTATAATTTCTTATGTTTCATTATAACACAAACAACCTTATTGAGATGTATATTTAGCAAGTAGAAATCTTCCCTAGTCAAACTCATCCAAAGCACATTCTTAAGATCCTGTCCATATAGATATGTCTACCTATTCTTGACCTCTGCTGCCCTATGCACATACCTACACCTTTCTCTATGCCTACGTCCAATTAATTTGCAGTGGTTGTTCAATTGTTTGCCCACTGTGATGCTTGGAATCATAGTTTCCTAAATTTTGGAGGTAACCCAGTTTGAAAAGTAAAAGGCAGATGTACACCTGCATTAATAGCTCCTTGCAGAAACTTTTCTGAAACTTTGTCTCAATGATGATATTATGAGTTGGGGATACAAATACCTAGATAGTGGGAAGCCAAATACATTGGTTTGCGCTAAAACTATTTTATTCCCCAGGATGCACACAGAACTATACATTTTTTTTTTCAAATTTCCTCATCACCTCTTCATTTCAAAAAAAATCTGATACATTCAATAATCCTTAAGTTAATATATAATATTTTATATTATCTGTGATTGTTTTTTTCTGATACAGAGAATGTCTGTATCAGAAAAGGGGACCAGAGGCCTAATGACTTTCCATTTTAACCAATCCAAATGCATTTTACATTGTACATGAGATCCTATTCCAGATTGATCTGTATATGAGTTTAGCACATTATAATTGGTACACGTTTTTAATAAAATGTACAATTCTAGGTTCTAGCCCTTGTTCTCTTGCTGAGTATATGTACCATTATTGCTTTTACCCAATAGGAAAATGGTATTTTGAAATGTCAAATAAGATAGACTAAGAAACATTAAGAATTCCCCTCTAAAAAAGGGCATTCTGTAATTACAATCTACTGTTATTATTGTAAAATCACAAAAAAATACCAGAACAATGGCCAGGCTCAGAGGGTCTTGGGGAGTGAGAACAGGGATGAAACAAGTATAGAACGAGCCCTTTACAGCCCCGTCTTTGAAACTCCGTGTGCTCACTATATAACTGGGTGATGACAATAATGCTGTCTTAAACAATAATACACTCACCTATTGTGCCAAGGAAGGGTCAATGTCACATCAGAAAAGTGATGTCCTGGCTTGGCCAATAACCATCTATGAGTCAAGGACACATTATGTCCCTTTTTCCTCAACTTTGAGCCATAAGAGAGTTTCTCAGATCAAAGTAAAAATTAAAAAAATTACTCTTGTATACACAATTAAGGGTGATTCTAATTTTTTAGCGGAATATGTATAAAAACAAATTAAGAATAGATTTCTTATGTTTAGACTTTTTATTGAATTCTAAACCCCAATCAAATTTGGAAGTTAAATTCAAATAAATATTGCAAAGCTAATAACATTTAAAGTAACATTAATTTATTGTGATGGACAAAGATTGCTAAAACTAAATCTCTGTTCTCAGTGTGATACTAGACTGGCCACACGGTTCAGAGACTTTTGAGTTTGGTATCTATTACCATGGGCACCCCCCACACTTGATTCGTTCACTAAATTCTTCCATGTATGAAACTTCAGTTGTACATCATGTACAAATGTGACCTCAGGTTGCTTTAACTGGGCAAAGTCTACTGATTGTTCTTTCTAATTCTTTAAAAAGCTGGCACCCATAATGCTGGATACCAAATGCACATCTTGGCACTGAAATCGTGTGCAAAACTTGATAACACAGTGGTCATCTAAATGATCCTGGGTATTCTTGCATTAATTTTTAATATAATAATGGAAATGAAACAAGAAATTAAAAATAAATTCCAGGGACTTGTCAAACTGGAGTGGATTGCTCCAACATTGACATCTCATGAATTCAGGAAGTGTCTACGATTACAAGCTGCAGTCCTTGTTTTTGCCAATAGCTTCAGATTCTAACCAGATCTCCCTTGATAAAAATGACCAAAGATAATTTGATCAGTTTGACAATCTTCCACATCCCTTCCCTAGTCATTCTGCTCATGTACCAATAGACACTGCCCTGAGTGGGAGAAAAAAAAAGGTTAGATGAGCCACTCCCTGGAGAATGACCCAGGGTAAGAGTGCCATTATCTCAAGAGCTCTTCTGCTCCACCATGGTCTTGTTGGATTGTGTAAGATCCAGGGGCATGGAGTTTGCAGAAGTGCTCAGCACCACCCACCACCTCCAGTGACAAGCCCATCCCACACTGGCTCTCTCTCTCACCCTGTCTCTCACTGGAGTGTTTTTCTGGGGCGCTGCTGAGAGAGAAGGGGATGGCTCCTCTGCCTACAGAGAAAACATGGAGCAACTCTCAACAGAATGTTTCAGTGCTGACAACATTGGGAGCTCATCAACATCCTGGAAGACCTTCGAAGCAATAACATTTGGGAAATACCTGCAAAAATGAGGAAAACCTTTACCAGTTGCCCCATGGATATTTGTTTGAATGCTGAAAATATCACTTTGCAGAGGAGTCTTTTCTGCTTTCAAGAGTTAAGAGAATTATTTCTTTAGAAACTCAATGCTTATTTATTTACTAGAAACTGAAATGCGCATGGTTGCCCTGGCCTACTTTTGAGGTCATAGTCTCCTCCATGCACTGGTGAAATAACAAGGCAGGCGAGGAAACTCATTTCACGTGGAAGGGTGAGACTTCTAAATAGAGCTCATATTTTTAAACATGTTAAAGAAAAAAATAATTATTTAGGTCCAAGAAGAAAAGAATTATCATATTTCATCTACTTCTCAGGTAGCATTTGCAACCAATCTTTGAACATCCACTCTGCTTTGTTTCCAAACCAGTGGTTCTCAAAGCGTGTTCCCCAGATCATTAGAAGCTGGAAGCTTATCAGACATGCAAATTTTGAGGCAGTGCCTCAGAACCACTACAGAATTAGAAACTCTGGGGTATGCCCAGCAATCTATTTTAACAAGCCTTGCAGAAGATTCTCACACCAGCTCAAATCTGAGGACCATTGGTATAGACAAGGATAATAGTTGGTTCTCCACGTTGGTTCACGTGACAGTCACCCAGGGAGCTCTTAAAAATATTTGGTGCCCAGACCTCATATTTAAACCAGTTAAATCAGATTATCTGCACTCTGGGACTCAGGTATGAGTGTTTTTAAAGTTTCTCAGGTGATCCAACACGCAAGAGAACAGGTGCTTCTCATCTACGCTGCTCAGAGTGTGAGTGTGGATTGGCAAGTCTGTGTCCCCGCAGAGCTTGGGCCTGCCCCAGGCCTGCTGAGTCAGAATCTGCGTCACAAGACCTCTGGGTGATTCCTGCCCATGTTACAGTTTGAGTCTTACATGGGCTGTTACTTAGGCAGCATTTGATTATTTAGCTATGTGATGGTTGGGTCTTTATGAGCTTGCTGGTTTGCGTGCCGTATCCCTGGCTGTGCTGTCTCTCACATGTGAGTAGTAATACAAATGTCTCCTTTCTCTTTAATAGGACACAACAGACTATGTTGCATATGTAGCTAAGGACCCTGTTAATCGCAGAGGTAAGCAATGCTTGACCCTTATAATCTCTCATTTGTACACATCTGGGTTTAACATGGTATACCAGATGTTCCTCGTAATCTCAGCCGCTTCACTACTACGAGCAGCATCATACTGTATTATTAGGGGTAACTGAGGCTGCATGGCTAGCAGATTGCTGGGCTGATTCAGGAGGTGCTGGATGTCTCTAAGCAGCAAACACACCTGTATCCAGATGGCTACAGTTTGGTACTCATGAGCAGTGCCTGTCCACTCTCTGAAGTGGAAGACTACCAGGTGCCCATCCTCTGCCCTGGTGCAGCTCCAACTGAGCCACCTGGGCAGCCTTACATGGCCCTACCCAGCCCTAGAGACCAGTGTCTGCACTCGGGGTGCTGTCTGCCTATACCCCTTTAAACTTCTAAGGCCCTATATACAGGCTAGATGGGGAATCATTTACAAAACCACAGCCCATTGGATATTACCACAGCCAGGAGGCTGCCAACCAAGGTGCATGGCCCTTGAGTCATAGGCAGCCACCAAAGGGCCATACCTACAGCTGCAATTTGAAACTGACAATAAAAGCCACAAATGGGATTTATAAGAATACAAAGCAGCACTGCCTTCCATTACAGGAGGGTTCCTCTCCTCCCACCTCCTACCCCAGCCACCAACTGTTAAGATTTTTCTAGTTTGTTTTGCATGGTTTTTAATATACATACACACACACATATTCTCATCTTTATAAATTTCAGTACAAATGAGATCTTCACATTCTGAAGTCTGTTCAGGCAGACTTCTTCACTGGTTTTACTGCATTGACAGAGCAACAGGTTCAGATAGTTAATGTGTCAATAGGCCTAGCAAACTGCCCCCCCCCCCCCGCCCTCCGTCTGTGAAAAGTTGCATTCCCATTTGAGTGTGTGAGGGTTATTTTCTGCTGTACCTTCACCAGCCCTCAGTTAATGGGCAGTGATGGGGGACTGTCATTCCTTTCCGTGATTTCGCGAGGCTGAAGATAGTAAGATCATGCAAAGAATTTGAGCTTTTGTTCTCCAGGTGAGCTGTTTCACCATAAGCCATTATTTGGGGGGCAAAAGGGGGGGATTCTACAGATGAGGGGCTCAAATGTAGACAACTTCCTATTTTATAATGGTCACATCATCGCTCCTGAATAGGGGTGTGGTAATTAGAAAGTTCTGAAAAGAGGAGGAGTGTGGGTGGTCTTGCTGGGGCCAGGACCAGCCCTGAGACCCCCCCCTCCTAGCAAAACACACTCCAGTTGGCCACTTCTGGAATGGGAAGCAGCTTTTACATAGTGACTGTGGCCAGCCCCACTCAGGTGGGCGGGGTCACAGCCAGCAACGGTCAAGGCTATTGTGTCCAGCCCAGCTGAACAAAAGCCCCTGTTCTGCCCATTTAGAGGCTGCGTTGTTCATGTCCTAAGGCTCCTCAAACAAAATAGCTCAAGTTGGGTTGCTTAAAACAATAGACATGTTTTCTCTCAGTTCAGGAGTTTGGAGGTCCAATATCAAGCTGTCCACAAGGCCACTCCCTATGAAACCTGGAGGGAGCCCTTCCTTCCTCTTCCAACTGCTGATGGCGGCTGGTGATCTTCAGTGTTCTTAGGCTTTTGTGCAGTAGAGGCATCACTCATCACTTGTTCCCTCGCCATCACACAGTGTTCTCCCTGTCTGTCTTCACATGAGCTTCTTTTGGTGAGAGTGCCAGTCATCTTAGATTAAGGCCCACCTGAATCCAGCGTGACCCATCTGTAACAAGTCACATTTGCAATGACCCTATTTTCAAATAAGGCCACATTCTGAGGTCCTGGCGGTTAAGACTTCAACTTGGGAAGGACAGGATCTAACCCCTAACAGAGGCCACCCCTTCTCTATCCCAGGGACCCGCCAAGTCGGTGGGGCATAGCAGAGTAGTGGGGTATGCCTTTCCAGGCATAGGGTTCCCAGCTAGGGTCATCAGCTCTTGAAGCTCTTTCTCTATTTGAGTTTCAAATTAACTTCAAGTAGTCTTAGATTTTTTTTTTTTTTTTTTTTTGACATATTTGCTAACTCCTAGGTCAGTAGTTCTCAAAATGGGCTGCAATTCCAAATCACCCAGGGGAGCTTTTAAAAATTTTAATGCTCAGTCCTCAGAGAGGGACCTAGGAACATGAGGAACAATCTTTTTAATTATTATTATTGTATTATCTATGTTTATTGAATGATAATGGACTTATTAGCAGGTACTGACATTGAGGATAATACTTTCATTTGTATAATAGTTAATATTCACAAAGAGAGAGTAAGTTTTTAACATAGTTGCACTTGATATATGTATCTTAAATGCTATTACTGATCATATATGGAAGTGTCAATGTATTTCTTGCATTCTTAAAAACAACCTAGCAGATATTTTACATTTGGATTATTTGCTTATGTTAGGACATCTAGGGGTTGGAGGATGTTTTTATTTACCTCAAATTATTGTACATTTTCAATTTCTCAGGATTGAAAGATATTTTTCAGAAATATTAGTCACAGGGATCAATGGATTTCTTTTTTAAAAAATCATTATTTTTTGTTTGGGATTCATTGAGGGTACGAAGAATTAGGTTACACTGATTGCATTTGTTAGATAAAGTCCCTCTTATAATTGTGTTCCACCCCCAAGAGGTCTGCCGTACACTGGGACCCCACCTCCCCAGGTGATTCCAATGCACAGCCAAGTCTGAGAAACTGGCTTAGGTGTAGGAGTGTAGTTCTGATCATTGGACTTACAGCTCTGTAAGTACACAGGCTTTTGTTTGGTTTCTTGGGGGCAAACCCAGAGTGCCCTCTGCCCACAGCAGCTTTCTTGTGGCCACTGGGCCAGGTGCCCCTGAGGTTTGTGTGCTGGGCTATTGTGAAGATAATGGCCAGACCTGTTCTGCAGAAAAAGGTCTGCACTGTTTTGGGTGCTTGAGGGAACCACCAACACAGGGTCTGAGTATTTGGTCCTGCTATGGACTGAATATTTGGTCCCCCCAAACTTACCTGTTAAAATCTAAACCCCCAATATGATGGTATCATATTAATTAAGGGCCCCAATTAAGGGTGGAATTACCTCTTTGGGAGGTAATTCTGTCATGAGGGCGGAGCCCTCAGGAATGAACAGATCTGGGAGTCTTTATAAAAGAGACCTCAGAGAGCCTTCTCTTCCTGTCCCCACCATGTGAGGACACAGCAAGAAAGTGGCATCTGCAAACTAGGAAGAGGGCTCTTAACAGACACTAAATCTACCAGCACCTTGATCTTGGACTTCCAGCCTCCAGAACTGTGAGGAACAAATGTGTGTTGGTTAAGTCACACAACCTATGGTGCCCTTTATAGTAGCCCCAGACTGAGACAAGCCCTTTCTTTGTTCAAGAGAGTCATTGGGAGACAGTCACTCTTTCCTTTCTCTAATGTATTGTCTGTAGCAAACTACTCCAAGGTTAGTAGCTTCGCAGTAACTATTATTATATTTTATGACCTGACAAGGGTCAGGAGCTCAGGCATGGCTCATTTGGCCAATTCATCTGTCCACATGGCATCAGTGGGGGTCACTGGGTGGTGGTCTTTGACTGGAGGCTGGGCTAGTTGAGAAGGTCCAAGGTGGCTTCACTTCCACTCTTGCGGCCTCAGCAGGGTGGTCAAAGGCTATGTCAGCAGGATCCTTCACCCTCTGTGTGGAGTCTCAGGGCCAGTCTGAGTGGCCCCTCCATCTATCAGGGCAGCAGGGCTTTCTCTATGGCACCTCTGGGCTTAGAGACCCAAGGTGGCAGCTTCCAGTGCTCTGAAAGGCCAGTTTCACTTCCGCTGTAACCTACCAGCCAAAGCAATCAGAGCCAGCTCAGGTCCAGAGCACGGGAATCAGACCCAGCCTTCCAGGGAAGAGTGCCAAGGAATTTGCAGCCATCTTTGTTGCTTCTCTATTCTTCACATACAGGGAGGCCCAGCCTCCTGGCGGACAGCATGGGCAGGGTGTGGTGTAACTGCTGTCCCTTGCCACTCAGCTGTGAGCAAGCTCTGCCTCTATCTCATAAGCACCCTACTAGGATTCCCTCCTGCCGGGAAGGAACCAGGGGAAAGGCTTTCTCCCAGCTGCTCTGATCTCCTTCCTCCTCCTCTAGGCCAAGTGCAGGGTTTAATTTAGTATGAATGATCCCTGCCATTGTGGAGTCAGAATAGGCAGAAATTCTGGGCTTGCATGCTTTTATAGATCCAAGTCCCCCTACAGAGCTCTGAGGTCTGTCTGTGTGAGCATGCCTTGTACCATGGTGGTCCCTGGGGCTGTGGGCTCAGCTCCTCAGGACCAACAGGGTCAAGACATATCTGGGTCCCAGAAAGTCTTCTGTAAAAATTTCACAGCTATGGTTCAAGGTCCCTCAATATTTTTATTGTTTGCCTTTTTACACCTTGATACCTGGTTATACACTTTAATGTGAGTTTTTGGTTAATCTAAAAGAAATTCTAATATGAATCTATTCATTCTCTCATCATTCTGAAAGCCAGGAGTTTGTCTTTTAGTATGTATGTTATTGATTGTGTAGATGTATTTGGAAATCATCACTAATGCTGATTTTTATCTTGATAGTCTACCACAAAAATTGCTGTTATCCTTGTATATTACACCTAGGTACTTAAAAAAATGAAATAAAACATGCACAGCATAACATATCCAGGGCCAATAAGAAAAAAAATAAGAATCCATATTTGTTTCTCTGGTATCAAGAATCCACAGCGTCTATAATTAATCTCCTGGAAGGGTGAAAGGTCTGTGGCCCAAGGCATTCAGTAGGATGGTAACCACCATCTCCAGTTCAAGGAGATAAGGTTGCACATGAGTGGGTCTCACCAGGTTGGTGGGTTATAGTCAAAAGGCAGGGCCAGAAGGAGGCCTAGATGATGACTATGTACACAGATTGAATTGCCAGAAAATCAAGTGTTGCTGGACTCTTAATGTACCATTTTAATTTTATGTTAGAACTCTCATTACTACCCAGTGACTGCCACCCCCTGCAACCTTATGTACATAGTAGACAGTTCCAAATGGACTTCTGGGTCACAAAAGCAGCTACAGATGAAACTAGACATATGACTACCTATAGAAAGATGTGGAATTTATATAATTCATAATGTAATAGCATCCCTGATCAGACACTGTCTGAAACTTCCTGGACTTAGCCATGGAAAGTCAGATCCTATTATGTTATACAGGATGGACATAAAGTTCATGTGCTATTTACTATGTAATGGGAGCAAGGCGGGATCTTCCCCTGGAACATAGTAAATAGCACACAAACTTTATGTCCACCCTGTACATAGAAGCCCTCTCTCCATATCCTCATGGGTATGTTCCAAAACCCCCAGTGGATGCCTGAAACCATGAATCGTAGTGAACGCTGTATAGCTGTATATGCCACATTTTTTTGATCTGATAATTGAGTCTGCTACTAAGTGATTCCCTTACACTCCAGCTATGCTGACCTCCTGACCTTCCTCGAATATGCCAAGCAAGATCCTACCTCAGGGCCTTTGCAACTTACTGGGCCCCTGTGCCACCTGGGGCCCAGCCTCCCCGAGCTTCACACACTTAGTCCCTGCAGGCGTCTTCTCCAAAGCCCCCTTCTAGACTGCCCTTCCCTGACAACCATTCTCCTCTCTCTCCTTTATTTTACATTATCTTCATTGTTGATTCATTTCCTCAGGCTGCTGTAACAAATTACCACAAACTAGGTGGCCAAAAACAATAGAAATTCATTCACTCATCATTCTGAAAGCCAGGAGTTTGAAATCAGGTGCACAGCACAGTGCTCCGTCCAGAGACAACCTCCAGGGGAGGATCCCTCCTTGATCCTTCCAGCTTCTGGTGGCCCCGGCAGTCCTTGGCTGTGGCAGCATCTCTCTGCTGTCTGCCTCAGCCTTCCCATCATCTCCTCCTCCTCTGCTGTGTCAGTGTCTTTTCTTCTGATGTCTCTTAGAAGGACACTTGGCATTGGATTAGGGTCCACCTTAATTTAGGATGATTGCGTCTCAATATTCTTAACATGATCACATCTATAAAGACCCTTTGTCACAGGCTCCTAGAAAGTTAGAAGTATTTGAGCATATCTCTTGGGGGCCACCATGCAGCCCACCATAGTGGTCTGTTTGTATTTCCTTACAGTGTCTGCCCTCTGGATTTGTAAGCTCGGGGAGAGCAGAGGCTGTGCTTTGTTTCTTGGTTTGTCCCAGGTCCTAGGGCAGGGCCTGGTGCATGAGCTTCTCAATGAATGTCTGCTCAGGGAAGTCTTCAGGAAATATTTTGCTCCTTTGCAAGGCTTTTCCTAGAGTATACACCTGGAGGCTGAATCATTGCGTCTTTAGGGATCTTCAACTTTTCTGAAATGGTTTTTTCACTTTATAATCCCACCAGTAGTATAGAAGAGCTCCTTTAGTTCAACATTTTGGCACTTTCAGACTTGTAAATTTCTGCCTATCTGATGGATGTAGAAATGCTGTCTCCTTTAGTCCCTCTGGGACTGTGACACATACTAAGAAACTTCCTAGCACAGAAGTTGAATATTGGATATATTATTGCTGATCAAAAAATCTGGAACAATGAAGAATTCATGGCTATGTTGAATAAACAGGTGAGGGTTGGCTGATATCTCTGTTTCAGTTTGGGAGGTTTCCTTTTGTCTGGTTAGAAATCATTAGTTTTCAACATTTCTTTTTTTTTTGTTTATTGAATCATAGCTGTGTTCATTAATACATTTATGGAATACACTGTGCTGGTTTTACGTACAATTTGAAATACAACAAACTGGTTAACATAGCCTTTACCACACTTTCTTAATTATTGTGTTAAGACATTTATACTCTACACTTCGTAGATTTGACATGTACCCTTGTAAAATGCACCTTGTAAAATGCACCGACCACCTCCCTCCACCCATCCTGTCCCCTCTCCCTCCCTCTTTTTCCCCTTCATCTTGGGCTGTAGTTGGGTTATAGCTTTCATATGGAAGTGTGGGTGATTATATATTGGTTTCATAGTAGGGCTGAGTATATTGGATACTTTTTCTTCCATTCTTGAGATACGTTACTAAGAAGAATATGTTCCACCTCTATCCATATAAAAATAAAAGAGGTAAAGTCCTCATCTTTTTTAAGGCTGCATAATATTCTATGGTGTACATATACCAGATCAACATTTCTTTTGAAGGGTGTGGGTTATCAGCTCACTGACATGAATGGCAATAAACATTGCCTGGCAGGATCTTTTATCACTTGAGTAATGCCTCTGGTGTCTCCAAGGCTTCTGTGCCCATGGCCAGCAGCCTGAGATCATGGCTGTGAATCTGAACTGTTGGCATGTCCAGGTGTCTGATAAGGGGATGGCAGTGAGCCCCAAACAGGCTCCTGCAGAAGCCAGCTGCCCTGAGGAGGCTGATGGAAACCACCTCAGACCCTTGTAGCACGCTGTGTGTGTGTGTGTGTGTGTGTGTGTGTGTGTGTGTGTGGTGGGGTTGGGGGCACAGTAAATATGACTTCCTCAAAGGGGAAGCCCACATGCCAAGGAGATTTTTGCTCCAACTCTGGCAGGGTGCTGCTATTCACAGGGCTTCCCTGAGGCTCATGCCGGAGGAGGCGGATGCAGCCTGCCGTGGGGGGAAATGAAGGCTGGAGCTTCTATTCACAGCTAGTTCTAGTCTGAGATCGGGGGCGGCAACAGCACAGCAGAGGAAAGGTGCGGTGACTCAGGACACCTTCGGATGTGAGCTGCCCAACCACTGAGGGCGTGGGGGCTTAGCACAGGAGAAAGGGTGCTCTGCTGTCAGCCTGCTGTGCTGCAGGGAAGTGACCTAGTGGAGTTACAGATTTTATTATTAATAACTAATTTTAACTGAACTAAACCTCTCAGAGAGAAACCGTAAATTAGGGATTATACTAAAAAAGGGATAGCTCAGAGGTGACTGATAATTCACTTCAGTCAATTCATGGCTAAGTGAGGGAGAAGAGACAATGTCAGGGGTTGAGAAGGTGGGACGGGTGACACTGTGACCCCGCTCTCCCCTCCTCCTGAACTAGCAGGAGACCACACTTGCCAGCCTCTGCCTGTTTGGGAGGAGTCTGGTGACAGCTTAGCGTGATGAGCTGAGAGCAGAATGGAAGGCGTGTGCAGTCCTGGCAGGAGGCCCTGCTGCCTCTGCCTCGTTTGTGGAGGAGGCCTCATATGCAGAGCCGGGACCGAAGGTCGAAGCAGCCTGGCTTACTGAGGCACCATGAAAGTGCCCAGAAATGAGCAAGCAAAAATGAAACGGCTGTTTTATTTCAAATGGTTGCTTGTTACTATGGCATAACTTGCCCACAGGCTATTGTGAACATGCTCAGATGGACAAGCCTGGCACCCATGTCCCGGAGGGCTTGCTTGGCCACGCGGGGCAGCCTTGAGCACTGAGAGACAGGTGCAGCTGAGAGAGCACCTCTGGGCTAATGGGAGAAATGAGGAAGCGGTGACCTCTGGTAGATGGGGGCACAGCTGGGCACTGTCTTCTCATCCACTGTTAACTGTTCTTCAGTGCGTGGGAGACATGTGGGCTGACACATCAGGAGGGGCCATCCAGCAGAAACCTGCTACGCTCCAGCCCCTGCCGTGTGATGATAAGGGCCGCAGTGCAGTCATGAGTTAGTGGTTTGTGCTCAAGTGGCTCATCTCAGGTATGGAATAGCTTTTGTGGTGGGGCCTGCTGAGAGTGCCCTCACAGATGTCAGGACCAAGTGGCTGCTCTGGGGCAGGCTTGGGCTAGCTCCTCTGGAGAGTGACTTCAGCATTGCTCAGGGTTAAGCAAGAGAGATGATCAGTGTTGTAGATGAACTGTACCCGTAGGTAAATGGCTCTACCGCAGGCTGTTGGTATCAGTGAAAGGGTCAGATTGTCCCAGTGAGATAGAACATGGAATGATTTCATTTTGCTTTTTTCTTTGTTTTGAGACGTTTTAGATTTCACACCATTTTGAGCCTTGATTCTGTGCACCAGCACTCTGCACATCTTCCTTATCAATTCCTTCTTCTCCATTGCTTGTGATTATACCTTTGGTTTTGTCATCTCTTCACGGATAGGTGACACCCAACAGAGGCCAGCAGGCTTGGTGACCACCATTGAGCAAAAGCTTTATCATCTTATGCACACACTAAATTATGCAGGACGGGTTAGAGTTAGTTACTTTCAGCTAAAGACTGAAAGTCATTTTCACTTTGAGAGAAAATGCCAGGCCCAGGAAGAACAAGTCCAGGTTAAGTTTGGATCTGGAGTTTTTGGAACAGACAGAGGCCATTTTGCAGAAGGCATCTTTCGACTAAACCAACAGATAGAGCATTTTCTCAGCTCTTTGAGGACTCTGTCAGGTACCGGGACTTGAGAGTTAGTTTCTGAGAGTCTGTGGGTCTGCTTGCCACCTGCTGGTCCTGGCACCCCCTTTGTTACGGAGACTGACAGGGTGCCATTCTTGTCTCACTGAGTGCTTCTGCCAGGGCTGGATGGCTCCAGATGTCCAAGAACCTGCTCAAAGTAGACTGCAGGCTTCCTGCCCTTGGGAATGTAGATGTTGGTGACCTGTGGATAAGTTCGTGCAGCCTACCCTGGGTAAAGCTTACTCTTCATACTTCATTTTAAAGATTAAGGTACCAATTTTCTCCTTAAAAAGATACATTACATTATTTGACCCTTTCTTAGTGCTTTTTTCTGGTTCTCCATAGTCCCAACCAGCCAGTTTCCTTGCTGGTGTTGATGCTGGACAGCAGGGACTGGGAGAGGAGTGGCTGGAAAGCAGAGGACAGGCTGGGGAATGACATCTCTCTCTGGCTTTCCCTTACTCAGATCTGGATGCCTACCTCCTTCTTAGCTGGAAAGATGCTTTGATTTGTGTCAGACAACCACCTGCACAGCTGTAACAGCTGCTCAGTGCAGGCTTGCGCTGTGACTCCTGAGTTGATAGTTAATAAATAATGTCACCAGTAAAATAATATCAATAATCACAAAACCCATCTGGTTGTAGACAATTTCCTTGGCCATATCTAGAATAGGAATCTGAGGGCTTGCATGGGCACCCGGAGCAACAACACATTCACAATGCTCTTTCTAGGAAGCACTTTTCCCGATGTCCGTAGAAGTTCACCTGTCCTGGAGTCTACAGGGGAAGAGGCTGAGGCCCCAGGGCCTGCCTGGATGCCTCTAGGTGAATTCCCAGGGCAGCCCTATGATGAGTTGCCACAGTGTGTAGACAGGGCAGTGTCTGTCCCCTCCCTGAACAGTTTTTCTGTTTCACAAGGACTCCCAGTGTGTACTCCTACTACACAATTCAGTGTCTCGCTAGTCACTGCTGGTGCCAGGGAACACCTTCCCTGTGTGGAAATGTATCCTGTTTGCTGATAGGGCTCCTGGAAGACCCCTCCTTGAAATAGTTACTCCGTGACTTCTGCAAGTGAAAGGTGGGGTGTGGTAGAAGTAGCTGCTGTCCTCTCCAGGGAGAATATACCTTCATCCCATTAGTAACAAGGTCATGTTAGGCAGGTCACAGTAAGGGAGCCATAGCCTTCTCAACAGGGACATGTGGTGCTACTGGTGGGGCACTCCAGTGTGTGCCCAGGAGTAGAGGTATATCGCTTTCTCGTGAGTCTGAAGCTGGGAGGTGCCCTTGTCTCCCATGCCACCAGGCCAGCACATGTTTGTGTGATAGCTGGCGTCTACTGTTGAGGGTAAGGACTCTCCAGGTCTCTCACTGGCCTCAGGGTGGTTGTCATTCTGACCTGCTGACACCTCTAACTTTTATCTCTTCCTTCGTACAAGCTGCTTTTCTGAGAATCTCCATGAGTAATCAGTCTTAAGTTTATATAGGTGCAAGTGGCTTGTGGTTGGAGGGTTCCTGCTGGTAATTAATACCACTTTACATTCATCTCCAGAGGTTGTTCTTTTTGTTTGGAGTGGCCATATTTGGTGGTCAACATTTTACTCCCACTAAATGAACAACTTGTTCTAAGTCCATTGAACAGACCAAGATTCATTCAACTGATGCCCATTTGAATCAGTTTTTTAATGCTCCTGGGCCCCAATTTGAACTTGAAAATTTTAAAATTTATTTTAAAATATAGCCAATTGGCTGGGTATGGTGGCTCACACCTGTAATTCCAGCACTTTGGGAAGTCAGGGTGGGAGGATTGCTTGAGGCCAGGAGTACAAGACCAGCCTGAACAACACAGCAAATCCCTCATCTCTGTAAAACTTAAAAAAAAATAATAGCTGGGTGTGGTGGCACAGGGCTGTATTCCCAGCTACTCAGGAGGCCGAGGCAGGAGGATCATTTGAAGCCCTGGAGGCTGAGGTTGCTGTCTATGCTGACACCAGTGCACTATACTCTAAGACTAGGCAGCAGATCAAGATGCTGTCTCAAAAAAAGAGGGAAAAAAAGTAAGCTATAATTTTGTAGGCATAAAGTCTATTAATAAATGCTTACCTACCATGAAACCTTATAGCAGGTGGCTCCCTCAGGGCTAAGTTAGCATGAAGATCTGCTAAGACATCTTATGAAGGAATCATGTACGTCTTGGTCCCTCTGTCCTCTGAAAGGGCTCAAGCAGAGCCAGTGTCTGTCTCTAATGGTCCTATGTCCCTTGCTCTCCCAGCTTGCCACATTCTGGAATGCTGTGATGGGCTGGCCCAAGATGTCATTGGCTCCATCGGACAAGCCTTTGAACTCCGGTTTAAGCAGTATTTGCAGTGTCCTACCAAAATCCCCGCGCTCCATGATCGGTGAGTAGTACTATGACACAATTTACAGCAGCCTGTCTGAGTTTTGTGACCTTTCCTCTTAAGCACTTCTGAACTGTGCTCTGGACAGGTGCAATGAATCACAGGGCTTCTTGGCCACGGCCATGACTGGTTGGAGCTGGGCTGTGGCACAGGAAACCAACAGATGGAAACCAACATATGGATGATGCTTTGAATGTGTAGAAAAACATTTTCTTGAAACTATAGTGATGGTAGCTAAGGTTACAGAAAAGCTACTTCATTATAATTTTTCATTCTGTTTCCTCTGCAACCATGTGATGCTCCCATATGTTACCTCCTTGGGTCTGTCTTCACCACAGGTTCTATGCATCGTTGTCCCTGTCCTCAAGATTAGCCAAAGTCGGGCTGCAAGAGCCCCCCTTAGTGGCTCAACTGCTTTGTAGTTTGTTTACCTTCTATGTGGCCCCGGGCAAGTTCCATCAAGTCTCTGGGGGCTCAGCAGCTCTGTGAAACAGGAATAATAGTTGGCCTGACAGTTTTTTAAAGTGTTAATTGAAATGGTGAATGTACACAGGAATTGTGAGATATTCAGTTTATTATGAAAAATGTCCAGGCTCTACCACTGAGTTTCTTCAGACATAAGAGTGTTCTATGCAGCATAAAGCATTAAAAAAAATAATATGGGGCATGTTGTTCACTCAGTATTCTGTCCTTGATTGAACTTGTGTAATGAAAATCTCTTATAATAATGTGTTCACTGTAACCTAAACTTTACTTCCTAATTTACCTTTTACTTTTTTCCAACTTCTAAAGCCACACTTTGTGACTTAGTCATGAAGTCAGTGTCAATCTTTAGCTTGGTTATTATGAAGCCTTCTTTCATCTCCTGTCTCAGTCTTTACCCTTCCTACAAGAGACTTCTCATTTCTTTTCCTTATTCCATGGAAAATTCCCTTTAAGACATTCATTACAGAGGAGCCTGCAAAGGACCCACTTTTCCTAGTTTGCTAGAAACTTCAGCAAGCTGGGATATGAACTTGGTGTGGAAGGAGAGTTAGAGGCAGAAGGTGGCAGCAACCTGAAGGCCCTTGGTAGGAGAGTAGGGAAAGACGTTTTTTATTTTATAGGTAATGGGACATAATAGTTAAACAGAATTCATCAGTACACATATGTGACCAGGATAAATCTCACAATTTGTAATGGAGAGGAAAAGAACTTTGCAAAAAGATACGTACCATTTATGAACATTTAAAAAACATGTAAATCATAAGTACAGAGGATGCCAAAAAATGTATACACATTTTAAGAAAGGGATAAAAGTTTTAAAATTATAATACCCAAACCACGTTTGACTTCTGCAATTATAAGAGATATAAGGACAATATACAAGATAACAAACATTTTTGGTACATATTAAGTATTACAATTTTAATTCAACTTTTTTTCTTTCTTAAAATGTGTATATATATCTTTGGCACCCTCTATAAAAGGTTTATGGATAAGTACAGGTGCAGAAAAGAATATAAAAATATGCTAGAATATTATACACCAACCCTAGGATATCTGAGGAGGGGTGGGTAGGGGTGTGGACTTGGCTTGTTTGTCCAGAAGGTTTTTCTTCTAACATTTTGCAATGAAAATGTTCCAACATACACAAAGAACTTATGGTGGACACCTCTGTACTCACCATCTAGATTGTATCATTAACATTTTGCTGTTAATATCATTTATCTTTCTATCCACCTAAAGAAAGTTGGACAAATTTTATTTCATTTAAGAAAAGAAGCATGTAATATTGCAAAAAGTTTGGCACATTTATTCTTAGTAGGGAATACATAGCTATCTTTCATATTAATTATTATGCCTATTTCAAAATTATTTGAAATTTTACATAAAGTCAAATACATACTATTAAAATTATATGTACAAAACTGAGCGGGGAGAGTTAATTTGAGTACAGTGCTCTTCTGGCAGTATACTTAAGGTATTACTTCCTGTATATATTTCTATATAATAAAGTTTGAAGGACTTCTGGGGAAAGAAAATGAAGTCGTTGGGATCTTATCTGTGGAGAAAGACATCAATTCCAAATGCAAATATCAACATTTGGTTTCTAAAACAGATCAGTGACAGGGTCCCCTGGCTTAGCTTCCTACTGTGTTGACGGCCCTGACGTCCACCTCGCCTTGTCCAGTAGTCGCTCCCTGTGTCCAGTGGGCAGGTCTGAGAGCAGGAGTGAGGGTGACCCTCTCTGGGATTGCTCTGTTCCTCCAGTTGAGGCAGAGAGAACCCACCGACATGCACCAGGTCCACACACCAAGCTGTGCCAACCCTGGCAGGTTTTCCTTCTGAGGCGCTGAGATCCCAGGGGCCAGCAGGAGAGGGGCTTTAATTTGGAGGTGCTCCCCTTGGGTTTTCTGCTCACTCCCTCAGGCTACATCTCTCCAAATTGGGAAGGTTTTCTGTGGGAATGAGGATTTGGTACCTCCAGCTTCTTCGCTTTGGGGTGGAGATGGGACAAGGAAAGAGTGGCAGCTGCGCCTCAATGTCAGGGTCCACTGCGCTGCCCTGGAGTCCTCAGCGTTCACTATCTGAGGAGTGAGGGTTCCCCTTCCTTCTCTTGCTGCTGGTGAGTGTGTGGATTTACTTAGTTGTGAACTGGTTTTTGTTCATTGTTGGGGGATCTGGATATATGACCCATCTTCCACTGGAAATCAAAAATGAATTTAAAATCCTTTAAATAAATAGATTTTTGGTTATGGTCTGATTTTTCTTACAGAAATCCAAGAGCATTTCAATAGAAAACCAGAGAAGACATTGAAAAACAAATCAAATGTAGCTAATGTTCCATTTATTGTTTTTAAAAAATTGATGCATAATTTATATCTGATAAAGTTCACCCTTTTAAAATGTACAATTGTCACCATTAGTTCCAGAATGATTCCAGTACCTCCAACAGAAATCCCGTGCTCATTAGCAATTACTCCCCGTTTTTCACTCCCCTGTTCCCTGACAGCCACGAATCTACTTAATGTTTATATAAATTTGCCATTTCTGGACATTTCATATAAATGGTATCATACAGTTTGTGTCTGTCTTCTTTTGCTTAGAAGAATGTTTTCAAGATTTATGTTGCAGTGTTTGTCAGTATTTTATTCTTTTTTAGGGTCTTATAGTATTCTAGGGTATGAATATATCACCTTTTATTCATCCATTCTTTTGTAGAGATTGAGATTGCTTCCACCTTTTAGTTCTCATAGTTAATGCTGTGTTAAGATGAATGCAAGTTTTTTGTGTGGATATATATCTCTATATATTTGTGCATATATATCTAATGGTGAAATTGATGGGTCATATGGTTGTGCTATGCTGAGCTTGTTGAGAAAGCTGGTTTCCAAAGTGGCTGTACCATTTTAAATTCTCAGCAGCAAGGTATTAGGATACGAAGATCTTCACATCCTCACCAACACTTGTTATTATCCATCCTTTTTATTATGTCTACCTGGGACATAATAAAGTTGGAATGAAGTGGTCTCTGATTCTGTTTTGCATTTTTCTGATAACTATTGATGTCAGGTCTTTATTCATGTGCTTACTGGCTGTCTTTGTCATTTTTAAGATTGGGTTATCTTTTTATGGTTGTGTTGTACAAGTTCTTTATATATTTGGGATACATGTCTCTTTTTAGATATATGATTTGCAAATATTTTCTCCTATATTGTGGGCTTTTTACATTTCTTGACAATTTCCTTTGAAGTGCAAAAGTATTTTCAATTTTGATGAAGTCCAACTTGCCTACTTTTTGTTTGCTTGTGTTTTTGGTGTTGTGTAAGGAATTGTTTCCGATTTCAAGGTTACAAAGATGTACACCTATATTTTCTTCTAAAATGTTGTAGTTATTAGCTCCTACATTTAGATCTTTAATCCATTTTGAGTTTTTTTTTTTTTTGAATATGATATGACATAAACTCCCAATGTCACTATTCCACATATGGACATCCAATTGTCACAGCACCATTTGTTGAAGAGACTATTCTTTCACCCACTGGATTATCTTTTGGCCCTGGTCAAATTCAATTGACCATAAAGGTATGGGTTTATTCCCGGACTCTCAATTCTATTCCACTGAGCTATCAACCTATCCTTATGCTAGTATTACAAGGTCTTGAATACTGTGGCTTTGTTAAGTTTGAAATTGGAAGTTTGAGTTCTCTAACTTTGTTGTTCTTTATCAAGATTGTTTTTGGCTATTCTGGAACTTTTAAAACTCCATACAAATTTCAGAATAGATTGTCCATTTTTGCAAAAAAAAAAAAAAAGGTGATTGGGATTTTTACAGAAATTGTGTTGAATCTGCAGACCAATTTGAGTAGTATTGCCAACTTAACAATTTTAAGTCTTTTAATACATGCACATATGTATTTAGATTTTTTGACATTTATTTAGATCTTCTTTAATTTCTTCCAGCAATGTTTTATAATTTTTAGTGTGTAAGTCTTACAATTGTTTTGGTAATTTTTCTCCTAAATATCTTATATTTGATGCTGTGATAAGTGGAATTGTGTGTTAATTTTATTTTTGAATTTTGGAATTGTTAATGTATAAAATACAATAATTTTTTAATATCGATCTTGTATCCTTCAATCTTGTTCAACTCATTTATTGGCTCTCATAGCTATTTTATGAGTACACTGGGATGTTCTATAACCAAGAGCCTATCATCTGCAAAAAAAGGTAGATTTATTTCTTCCTTTTTCATCTGATGCTTTTTATTTCTTTTCATTATCTAATTGCTCCAGTTAGAACCTCCAGTACAATTGTGAATAGAAAAGCAAGAGGGGATGTGTTTATTATGTTTCTGATCTTCCATCCAGTCCTTCATCATCAAATATGATGTTATCTGTGGGCTTTTAATACATCCCTTTATCAGAAATGAGGCTTTATTTCAAGTTAGTTGAGTGTCTTTATCATACAAAAGAATTGGATTTTGTCAAATGCTTTTTCTACATATATTGAGATGATTATGTGGTATTTGTTTTTTATTTTATTGATGTATGATAGTGCATTAGTTCATTTTTTGCATGTTAAATTAAGCTTTTTAGTGGGGTGAATCCTACTTCATCATAGCGTATAATTCTTTTTGTATGTTGCTAGATTTGGTTTGCTATTATTTTGTTGAATATTTTTCAATCTATATTTATAAGATATATTAATAAGTAGTTTTCTTTTGTTTTGGTGTCTTTGTCTGGTTTTAGTACCAGAGTATCACCAGCCTCAGGGATTGGGCTTGAAAGTATTCCCTCCTTTTCTGTTTTTCAGAAGAGTTTGTGAAGTATGGCTGTTAATTCTTCTTTAAATGTTTGGTAGATTTTACCAAGAAGCCTAGGCATCTTTAAATGTTTAGTAGATTTTGCCATGTGACCCTAGGCTTTCCTTGCAAGGTAAGTTTGTTGATCATTAATTCAGTGTCTTCATTTATTACACATTTATTCAGATTTTCTATCTCTTCTTGAGTCAGTTTTGATAGTTTGAATCTTTCTGGGAATTTCTCCATTTATCTAATTTGTTGGCATATAGTTTTTCATAGTTTCTTTTTATAATCCTTTAAATTTCCATGTGGTTGGTAGTAAATCCCCTCTTTCATTCCTAATTTTTATAATTTCAGTCCTCTATTTTTTCCTCATTAGTCTAGCTAGGAATTGGACACTTTTATTGATATTTCTAAGAATCAACTCTCAGTCTTATTTTCTCTATTATTTTTCTACTCTCTATTTATTTCTATTTTAATATTTTCTTCATTCTGCTTATGTTAGTTTGCTCTTCTTTTTCTAGTTTCTTAAGGTGGAAGTTCATATATTGATTTGAGATCTTTCTTTGTCTATTGTATAGATATTATGTTTTTCTTTTCCAACAGGGTGTCACTTGGTCACTCAGGCTGGAGTGCAATGGTGCAATTAGATTTCACTGCAAACTCAAACTCCTGGGCTCAAGTGACCCTCTCCCTTCAGTCTCCCAACTAGCTAGGACAACAGGTGTACACAACAATATCTAGCTAACTTTTACAATTTTTGTAGAGATAGCACCTTGTTATGTTTCCCAGGCTGGACTTAAACTCTTGGCCTCAAGTAATCCTCCCACTTCAGCCTCTCAAAGTGCTGAGATGTGAACCATTGTGCCTGGCCAAACGTTTACACTGTACAGTAAAATCACTTCTTTTGCTTTATCTCATAAATTTTGGTATTTTGTTTTTGTTTTTAATCATTTCCAAATATTTTCTAATTTCCCTTGTGATCTCTTTTTTGACCCTTTCTTTAAGATTTAGAAATATGTTGTTTAATTTCTACATACTTGTGATTTCCCCAAAATTCCATCTAATATTGATTTCTATGTCTGTTAGGTCTCGATTCACTGACTTGTTAAGTCTTCTAGTTCACAATCTTCTGTCTAATTGTTTTATTATTGGAAGTGGCATATTAATCTGTCTAACTATTATTGTTGAATTGTCTATTTCTCCCTTTGATTTTGTCAGATTTTGCTTCATGTACTTTGGAGTCTATTGTGAGATACCTACATATTTATGTAGTAGAACCTCTGTAGATTGAGTCCCTCACCCAAGGACTATAAAAAACTGGTCAATATATGGAAGTGGTCAACATAAGGAACTAGACCTACTGTACATTGAGTACATATGGCACATGTCCATTCTATGAAAATTAGGTCAACTTAAGGAGGTCATCAATGTAGGGAGGAGGTCAACTATGGAAGTTCTACTATGATTGTTATATCTTCTTGATGGACTACCCTTTTATCATTATAAAACTATCTTCCTTTTTTTGGGACAGTCTCATTCTATCACCCTGGGTAGACTGCTGTAATATCATAGTTCATAGCAACTTCAAACTCTTGGGCTTGAGAGTTCCTCTTGACTCAGCCTCCTGAGTAGTTGGGACTATAGGCACCTGCCATAATGTTCTGCTAATTTCTTTTCTATTTTTAGTAGAGACTGGGTCTAGCTCTTGCTGATCTCAAACTCCTGAGCTCAAGCAATACACCCACCTTGGCCTCTCAGAGTGCTAGAATTATAGGTGTGGGTCACCAAGCCTGGCTTGTACCCCCTTAAAATTTTGAAATAAATAAAACTATGTAGTATGATCTTTAATTCCGTTATTCATGCCCACATAGCCATATGCAAATACACACACACACACATACACACACACACACACAGGCATGCACGCACACAGAGAGGGATTCTTCCCTCTGGTTTTGTTGTTTTTTTAACAGGTTATTAGTATAGACATATTTCCCTCTATCTTTCATTTCTTACTTCAAAATACATTATGAAACTCCCTCAAGCAACTAGTTGAGCTCTATGCAGGACTAACACATTCTTTTTATTCATTACATACTATTCTATCCTATAAATTGCCAAAATATATTAACGGAAGTGAAATTCTTGCCAAAAAATGTCACAAAAACCATTCTTATATGGGGTAAGGGATATACACACACATATCTCTGTACACTGAAGTTCATTTTCTATAGTATAAGGCTCCTGGAGTAGGATCACTGGGTCAAATCATACATGTATTTTGCTTATTGTGACTATTGCCGGATTTTTTCCAAAGAGTTGTAACGGCTCACATTTTCTGGAGCAGTGCATGGGAGTGCTTTGCCCCACATCCTTGCCAGCAGTAAATGTTATCAGTCTTTTTTATTCTTTGCCAATTCAATAAATAATTGAGAAATGGGAGCTCATTGTTTAATTTGCATTTCTTTTATTACTTTTATTAATTTGCATTTCTTTTATTACTACTGAGTTTGAAAAACTGTTTCATCTGTTCATTAGTCATTTTGGATTTACTCTTCTGTGAATTACCTATTCACAACTTTTGAAAGTTTTTCTACTCAAGTGTTTGCCATTTGTTATTCATTTATAACAGTTCTTTGCTCATCATAGATATTTATCCTTTGTCCATTTTATAGAATGCATAGTTTTAACAGTGTTTCAGTTGTCTTAATTTTGTTCATAAATATTTTGTCCTATAATTTTGCAATGTGGTCACATACGTCTATCTTTTTTTATGGCTTTTGACTCCCATGTTTTGGTTGAAGGATCTTCTTAATCTGGATCTCATTAATTTTCATCTAATAAATTTATTTTCAAAAAAAAATCTTCCTAACTTTTGTAAAAATTTTGTCCCAAAATCTATTTTGTCTAATATTTGTACAGCAATCCTGCTCTCTTGTGTTACTGTTTGCATGAAATGTCTTTTTATGTACTTTAAATCTATTTATGTCTTTAAATCTAAAGTGTGTCTTTTAGAGGAAGCATGTAGCCAGACCACTCTTTAATTCATCCTTCCAATTTTACCTTTTAGTTGGAGTGTTTAATGCATTCCATTAGGATTTTTCCTTGCCATTTTGCTTTTTCTATACATTTTATTTCATTTTTGTCTTTTATTGCTCCATTAATACTTCCTTTGCTGTTAAATAAATATTTTTAAGTGTACCATTTAATTCCTTTGTTGTTTATTTTACTATTTTTTAAAGTAATATTCTCAGTGGTTACCCTGAGGATTACAATTTTCCTCTTAATTTATAACAATTTAGTTACAATTGACACCAACTTTATTTTAATAATACACAAAAACTTTGCTCCTATGTAGCTTCATTCTTCCATTCCTCTTTGTGCTATTGTTGTTATGCAAATTACATCTTTATACATTATGTGCCTTTTGACACAGATTATTCCTTCATTTAGTTGTCTTTTAGAGGGGTGGCATAAAAGTATTACAGGAAAAACTACATTTATATTATCTTTTATATTTGCCTATGTTGCTAACTTTACCATTATTCTATTTTTTTCAGGTTGGTATAAATTATTGTGCACTGCTGTTTCATTTCAGCTTAAAGTACTTTTAGTATTTCTTATAGGGCAGTTTTGTTAGCAATGAATTTTATTCATTTGTATTTATTTGAGAATATCTTAATGTCTGCTTCATTTTTGAAGGATAGTTTTATGGATATAGAGTTCTTGGTAGACAGTCTTTCCCTCAGCACATGGAATATGTCATTCCATGCCTTTGACTTCCATTGTTTCTGATTGCAGATCAGCTGTTAATATTATTGAGGAGCCCTTATACATGATGAGTGGCTTCTCACTTGTTGCACTCAAGACTTTCTCTTTCTGTTTTTCTTTGGCTTTAAACAATTTAATTATGATGTGTGAATCTCTTTGAGTTTATCTCAACATGAGCTTTTATGAACATGTTGGATGTATAGATCAATTTTTAAAAATAAGATTCAGGAAGTTTTTAGCCATTATTTCAGCCCTGCCCTTTTCAGTCTTTCCTCTCCTCAGGGCACTAAATTATGTGTAAGTTTGTGTTTAACAGTGTCATATAGATCTCTGGCATTCTTTTCAATTTTAGTAAAATTTTTTTCTGTTCCTTAGACTGGATAATCTCAATTGACCTATCATTCTTTCTTCTGTCCACTCAAACCCAAAGAACTTCAAGCTAATTTTTTATTTCAGTTGTTTGAATTTTTAACTCTATAATTTCTGTATGATTCTTTTATTATTACTATTTCTGTATCCATATTGACTCCTTGTTTGGTGAGGTGACATTCTTCTATTTAGAGTTTTATGCGTGGCTTTCTTTAGTTCTTTGGTTAATTTAGAGTCTTTGTTTAGTTAGTACAAAGTCTGAGTTTCCTCAGGGACAGTTGTTTCTTTCCTATATATAAGCCATACTTTTGAATTTCTTTTCATGTCTCATTTCTTTTTCAAAACTGGAAATTTTAAATAATATAATGTGGCAACTCTAGCAATAAGATTTCTCTCTTCCTCAGAAAATGTTGCTGCTCCTATTTGTTTTGAGAGGTTGTTTGTTTTAGTAGTTTTCTAAACTAATTCTGTAAAGTCTGTATTCTTTGTCATATTTTTCCACTGATGCCCCTCTTTGGTTTGCTTATTGGTCAGCTAATGATTAGGGAAATATTTCCTTAAATGCTCGAAACTATGAAGTCTTTTGGTCTTTTCTGAGGGGCTGTGTTTATTGTGTTGGGGTTCTTCCTCAACAGTTAGCCAGGCTGTTGCCAACTCAGCCCTGGCCTTCACTTTATTCTTTGGCACAGCTTCAAGGTCAGTCAGAGGTGAGAGCTTACAACCTTCTTGAATCTATTCTAAGCAGCCACACAGCTCTGGGCATGAACATAGCTTGTGTCCTTCTAGATCCAGAGATATGTCAGAGCTTATTAAAGTTCTCATAAACATATGATTTCCAAGCTTTTTCTTTTAAGCTTTTTGATTAACTCAAATGTTTTCAAATTGACCCAAATATTGCCCTCTGCCTCAGTGAGCCACAATGTTAAATACTTGTCTCTAATTGTTTTTGACAAATGGCTCCTGGAGAAGAGATTTTTTTGTCCTGAGCAAGCTTCAAATCAGGTCAGGCCAAGTAAAGACAGCCTTGGGACTTGGGCCTTTGAAGGAACCAACAGACATGTCGAATAATGATAGTTCTCTAGAACTGGGGCTTTGGTGGACCCTCATTACTGCTCTGCTCCTACCATGGCTGCCAGGCTGCTGATGTGAAACCACAGAGGTATCTATGCTATCAGAGATGAAAATTCAAGGCTATCAGAAATGAAATTGGGTGATTTAAAATCCCACAGAGATAATCTTACAGCTGTTTGTTTATTTTTTAAATAAATACTCCCTAAGTTATTGTAAACTTCTGGTTAATTCTGAATTCTGAAAACATTGAATCTGGCAAAAATGTTTTTGTTTTTTTTTTGTTTTTTGGCCAGTTTTCTTGTTGCTTTTATGGAAGAGAGAATTTTCAGATGTCTGTACTTTGCCATTTCCCCTGTTGTCACTACATCTCCACTTTTTAATTTATTATTATTATTATTTTTTTTTTGGATAAATTTCATGACACTGAAATGTTTGCCAGTACCTTGAGGATCTGTTGGCTGAGGAGGCTGTCCTTGGGTATAATTTCTTTTTTAATTAAAATGTATTTTATAAAAGAAGCTCATTTAAACATGACTCCAGTCTTCCAGTGTGTGCAACTCTGAATAAGGCAGGGATATTTGCCAAAATCATTAACCTGCTTTTCTTTTCTTTTTTTCTTTCTTTCTTTCTTTTTTTTTTTTTAACCTGCTTTTCTTATATGCCTTAGACCTAGATGGTTAAAGGGAATCGACTAAACTCTTTTCTTAATATCAGGTACTAACATCAGATTTGTTCATTTGGACTGCAAGCTCAACTTTTGGCTAAAGCATTAGAAAATTCTCTTTTAACAGAATGCAGAGTCTGGATGAACCATGGACGGAAGAGGAGGGGGATGGCTCAGACCATCCCTACTACAACAGCATTCCCAGCAAGATGCCTCCTCCAGGGGGGTTTCTTGATGCTCGACTGAAAACCAGACCTCATGCCCCTGACACAGCCCAGGTGAGTCTTATACTCTTTTCCTTAGATGGTGATGAACTTAACTTTATTTCCTTGTATTTTCTTCAATTTTATTTTAGGTCAATGTTTTTTTCAGTTTTTGATGTGGTAACTCATGAACTCTCATAAAACATCATAATGCATTAGGCAACTATCTTGTGATTCTTGAGGTCTGAGTCCGGGTGTGTCCTCTCTATCCTCATGAATACCATCAAGCTTTGATCTCAGTGAGGGGCAGAGAAAATTCAAAACTTTAAAAAGGCCTAGGGTGGTTTAGGTTCTCTACAAAGAGAAGGCATATAGGCCCTTAGAATGATGAGAATTTTTTGAGTTTTTCTATTTTATTCATTCTCCTAATTTTCTCTCCAACTCAAAATTCTAGTAAGACAATTGCTTTCTAGAGTTATGATATCTATATTTTGTTAGAGGAAATTTTTAACATCATCTATCTTATTTAAATGATAATATCAATAAAAATGGCAAAATAACATTGAGATCCAGGATGTGACACACAGAGGGAGTTTCCTGGCTTTCATAGGAAATTTCCTGGTTCATAGAGTGGACTTGCCCAAGTGTGGATGATTATAGGCATATGTGTTAAGTGGGACGTATGTTCTGACACGCAGATACTCTCTAACTAAAATGTATTTTAAGACATGCATGTGGAAGAGCTTGATTTGCTGTCACACTCATGGAGGGTGGTGGGAGATAATGCAAACAAGGAGGGGGCCATGTGTAGTTTCGATGGAGATACAGCCTTTTCCTCACACCCACACAAACTTATTTCTCAACTCTTAATGCCAACCATGAGGCATGAGGGGAAATTGGGCATAACAAAAGACGCAGGCCCCCTTCAGGTCCTGCCTGCTGTCCTATGGTTTCCAAAGGCAAGAAAACAAGAAGATAACTCTTCCTTTTTGTGTATTTGTATGTGTCCATAGTTTGCAGGAAAAGAGCAAACTTATTACCAGGGAAGACACTTGGGAGACACATTTGGTGAAGACTGGCACCAAACACCCGTCAGGCAAGGTGAGAAGCAAGGTGAGGCGGGTGAGAAACAAAAAGCACATTTAAACAACAATGGGCTTGCCAGTGGGCCATCTGTTTCCTGTAGAGTAGCAGTGACTCTCTGGAAATATTTGCTGTGGGTGGTGTGGTAGATTCCCAAGTAGATCACAGAAATAGAAATAATGTCCTTGATGCTCACAAATCAGGCACAAATCAGATAGTGCCTCCTGCATTACCAGGACCAGTTCATACTCTGTC
Source organism: Loris lydekkerianus (assembly GCA_963574355.1). Lineage (NCBI taxonomy): Eukaryota > Metazoa > Chordata > Mammalia > Primates > Lorisidae > Loris > Loris lydekkerianus. The sequence continues at coordinate 57,079 of CAUYPK010082517.1, forward strand.
TGCACCCACTGTCTCATGCACCCTGGGGACTGTCCACCTCCAGGCTTACTATGGTGGGAGAGCTTTCTTGCCGAGGGTGCTGAGGAACTGATATCCCAAGGGCACCTACCTTCACCAGGTTCAGACAGGAGCTGGTGGGGCAACTCCAAAAGGTGTTTTATGATGTCTCCAAGTTTTCTAGCAAGGTTGAGCACCAGTGGCTCGTACAGCAACTTGTTGCCTTTTATTCCTGTCCCACTCCTCTTCTCACCTCCCCTGACTCAGGGTCAACTTTGAAAGGAATACGAAGACACCTACCCTAGGCTGGGAATTGATGGCAGAGACCAAATCAAGGATATAAGTCTCTTATAGGCCCTGTGTACTTTCAGAGGCTATTTTTATGTCTTATCAAATGTAGTAACATACCCCTATATCACACATTAAAGATAATATAGATACACTTATCTATAATTTGAACCTAAAAATAGGCAACTTAGATATATTTAGATATAACTATAATAATTTAGATATAACTAAGTACTAACTGCTAGTTCACATAAATCTTTATTCTCTGGACAGTTAATTATATACATACTTATTATACATATGAATATATTCTTATCTCTAAGTATCTATACATCTGTCTTTTAAAGATTTTTTAAAAAAATTTTAAACATTTTCCCTTTTTGTAAATTTTCATAACTCTTTCAGTAGCTCTGAGGTTCTTGCTGCTAAGTGTATAGAGTCTGCGGGAGATGGATTCGCTTGATGCTTCTATGAATAGAAATTAAAGTATTTATTGATTTAATGTTAAGGCTTATTCCATCATTATAACCATCTGTCTCAAGGAGCAGGTGACAATAAGTTTCAAGTATCCTCTTAGTTCCCCAAAGAATTAGAAATACTATCTTTTGACTGAATCTGCAAGGACTTACATTTTATAAAAGTTACAGATGTTTATTAACCAGAATTTAAGTATATTCCTCACCCTATGGCTTTGAAAGCATTCAGTTTTAAAGTCATTGCCAGCACAAGCATGTTAATAAAGAAAAAGAACCTTTCAAATGTATTTTTATAGAGCAATTCTTCACCTTTTTGCCTGCTGAATTTTAGGTTTGGTTTAACTAATACTCTTTTATGTGTTAGAAACTACTAAGAAAGATAGTGCGTGTAGAAGGAGTTATTACAACCTCAAAGTAATAATCTAATATTTTTATGAATCTGTTAAAAATATGCCCAATTGTCTGAACTGGCAAATCATACCAGTTCTAGATTGATAGAGTCTACATTGTCTGTGCAAGCAAAAAGAAACTGGATTGTATGCCAATTAATATGATTTAAACAACTTTCCCTGTTTGTTATAATATTCTTTATAGCTCTTTGAAAGATCACTCACAGGCCCTCTTTCCACCTGTGCTCTACATTATAATAAAAAAATCCTGAATTACTGCTTGCTTAGGAAACAAAATGCATAGAAGTTCTGAAAAAAAAAAAAAAAAAGAATTTCCCCCATGTGAAAGAATTCCATGTGTTGCCTGCCCCAGATGAAAGAAGACCCACATTGCTGGTCTGGCCAATAAAATGGCCAAGCCACCACATGGTTCTGTCTCAGAAAAGCATGGGAACAATAAATCAAAGCCATCATTTTGCCAGTGGTAATTTTTCACTGTGGGCTATTCTTTTTTGTTCTATATACATTTCAAATGTATTTAAATAACGTATGTACACATGGACGTGTGATAACTGGTGAGGACTAAAGGAGACATGTTATCACCAGCGGATACTTTATTGTAAATATGTCAGGTTTATTTTAAAATAGGTCTTTTTTGTATATTTAAGTTATTTCAGATAGATAGAGAGCAGGTGATAGAGCAGACTCACCAGAGCAAAATGAACCTCATACAAGTTCCTTGCCTGGGACTTGAAACTCAACACTCTCAATACATTTCAAACTTGTATTCAGAAATGGTAAATTCCTACAGAACAAATAAGAATGTCACTTATTAATGTGCTGGTAGCTATTCCCTCTAAATGAACGTGAAATCTAGGTGACACCATGGTGTCATTGACATTCGGAAAGGTCTGTCAGAAAGGTTGTTATTCACTGGGCTTCTGATCCTCTCCTTTTTAAGATTTGGTTTTGTAATTCTTTTCTAAAGGCTGGTTCGTTTGCAATGTATACAAACATGTAAACTGCCAATAGCTGTCACTAAGCAAGGACCTATTAATTTGGGCTCAGCCTCTTAAACATAGATAGCACGTTTAGGGGCAGGCGAGTGGAGACACAGTTGGTGAATTTGCAGGTGACACCCCTCAGTGGAAGAGTGTCAGGACGATGCTTCCCTCTCACATGGGCTGGCATGCTGGCAAACATCCCATAACGGGCTTTGGGAGAAGCTTTTCAAAAAGCCCTGAACTGCCTCATGCCAGCTGGATTGAGCTGGCTTTAGCACGCCACCGCCTGTAGGATATGAGACACCCTCTTTCCAGAACTGTGAGCGTCACAGAGCGTTCTCGTGAACATGTTATATAAGTGGATTAGAGACAGAACACACACAGAAAGACCGAGAGGATTGGGCAGGTGCTCTCAGGCAACTTTCACACCACTTCCAGGTGACCTCAGCACACTCACTGACCAAATGGGAAGTCCCATCGAAGTAGCATCACATGCTCTCCATAGACACATGTCATCAGCTAAGGCCCATGTTGTAAGGAGGGGCCCTCAGTTCCTTAGAACTTAGAACGGTGTCCTTTCTAAACACAGGGGCTGTACTGCGTGGCTCAAAGGGGGTCGATTTATATAGCACTCCCTAGTACTGAAAGAAAATAAAAGCTATTCAAATCAGGCTGTGGTTTTTCTGCTTGGTTATTGGATCTTGGAGTGTTTTTAAAGGACAGGAGAGACCCAGGCACATCCTGCCTGCTTAGTTCCCATGGGCCTGGGCAGAGGGACCCAGAATATTTGGTAAGGCTGTCGTGGTGGAGACATCATGCTGTCCACTCTGATGCTAGCTGGCAGATCCCCTGTTGACATGAGAGGCTGGAAGCATCTTAGCTAACTCACGGTGGTGTGTGGTGACAGGCTCAGAAGAGGAGAATTTAAGCAAGCAGAGTTTTCTTGCTGGCAGCTTAAGGAACTTAGGAAGTGCTTGGTGGATTCACTGTAGAGGCAAAAACAGTGTCATAATCCTAAGAGAATAAAGGTCTTGCTTCTTTGTTGCAGGGTCCTTGGACACCTACAGCACACCAGAAGGGAACCTGCACATGGCCTCCCTGGGAGAAGCACCCACCTATGTCAACACCCAGCAGATCCCTTCGCAGGCCTGGCCAGCTGTGGCCAGTAGCACTGAGAGCAGCCCGCGGAAAGACCTCTTTGACATGAGTGGGTTTCTGTTGCTCTCCGATTTCCTTCCCTTTGGAGATTGCTTTTTCTACTGCCATTTACTTGAAATCTGGGCAATTATTGAATTTTCTGCTAGCAGGTTTTAGATTAATAGAGATGATTAGCTATAGTATTCTAGGTGATGATTGGGCTTGTTTGCCTTCTCTGCAGTCAAGCCGCAAAACAATTTCCCTGTCTTTTTGGAATTGACTTTCCTTGCAAAGATCTGCAAATATATTAAGACAAACAATATCAATAAATACATTTATTTATGTATATTGTGAATAAATGTATTTATTTATTCACTTAAATAAATAATATAAATGTATTAATTTATTCACTTAAATATTAATTGGTTGGTGTGTGCCAACTAGTGTGTTAGTTGCAAAGGTTGCAAACATGAAATGGCACAAATTGATTAATGAAAGTGGGAATTATTGTGGAAGAATTTTGAAAAAAATTTCCAAGCTACTAAAACCTTTATATGCTAAAGTTTCCTTTTCAAAGTCCTTGAGAATTTCATAGGCTGAAGAGGGAGGGAAAGGAGACTAGCACTGAATGAGTTTCTACCTTGTGCCAGGCACATATTCTTGTGGTTGATTTCTGCAATGACCTTGCAGCTAGATGTTATGATTACTATTATTATCTGTGTTTTCAAAGGAGGAAAAAGAGAATCCTAGAGGCTAAGTAACTTTACTCCTGTAAAAGGCAGCCTTGGTGGTCTAATACCTTCTATCTGTGGTGTTTCATGTGAGTGAGGACATGGTTAAGTACTCTTATAATCAGGAAGCATCATAACATAACAGTCTGTTCCTCCTCAGCCAGTTTGGCTCCCCAGACACCCTGGACTTCCATTTTCTCTTATGAAAATCACCTAGAAGAACTATAAAATCCCAGTGCTTTGAGGCAACTTAAAGGTCACCTACTCTGTTCCGTTTAGTCCCTGCATTTAGATACATGTGGAAACCCTGAGAAGTGTAAAGCCACTTCCCAAGATGCACAGCCTGGTGGGGGCTCTTTAGGCCTCTGCTCCATTTGTTACAGAGTCTTCCACTGCAGGTTAGCAGTTGTATTTATAGTCAGATCGTTTTTACTGTTTAATTTAGAAAGTGTAGCAATGACTTCTGGCCCCAGAGCCTGAGGACAGTTAGATTGGGCTGGGGTTTGATATGGAAAAATCAGAACCAGAGCCAGCCTTTCCCTATCAATTAATTTCTAGTACTGCTCCCCAAACCAGAAAAGCAAATACAGAAAGAAGAAAGAGCCTTGGAAAGGTTGGTATCTGTTGAAAGGTACAAAAAAAAAAAAAAAAAAAAAAAAAAAAAAAAGCCAACATTCCATGTTCTTTATCTTGAACTACTAATGCTAAAAAAAGACTGATGATGGTGACTGGTGCTGCTCAGGGTGATGATAATGGTGGTAGTGATGCTAGTAGTGGTGATGGTGATATGATGGTGATGGTAATGGTGATGCTGTGATGGTGCTTATGATGATAATGATGGTGATCAAAGTAGTGAAGGTGGTGAGATACTGTGATGGTGATGGCAATGATAATGCTGGTGATGATACGGGTGATGGTGATGATGGTGATGGTAGAGATGATGGTGATGATGAGGGCGATGGTGATGATGGTGATGATGGGGGTGATGGTGATGATTGTGGTGGTGGCGATGATGGTGATGATGGGGGTGATGGTGATGATAGGGGTGATGGTAATGATTGTGGTGGTGGTGATGATGGTGATGATGGGGGCAATGGTGATGATTGTGTTGTTTGTGATGATGGTGATGATGGGGGTGAAGGTGATGATAGGGGTGATGGTGATGATTGTGGTAGTGGTGATGATGGTGATGATAGGGGTGATGGTGATGATTGTGGTGGTGGTGATAATGGTGATGATAGGGGTGATGGTGATGATTATGGTGATGGTGATGATGGTGATGATAGAGGTGATGGTGATGATTGTGGTGGTGGTGATGATGGTGATGATGGGGGTGATGGTGATGATAGGGGTGATGGTGATGATTGTGGTGGTGGTAATGATGGGGGTGATGGTGATGATGGGGGTGATGGTGATGATTGTGGTGGTGGTGGTGCTGGTGGTAATGATGGTGATGATGGGATGATGGTGATGGTAGTGTCAATAAAAGTGAACATGGGGATAATGGGAATGATGCTCATGATGTGGATGACAGCAAAGGTGATGATAGTGCAGAAACAGAAAAATACAAATTTTCAACTACTCCAGGTTATCAGGAGAAAAGTAGAATAAAAAGAGAAAATATACAAACACAATTTTTGCCAGTAATTTAGTCCTTTTTCATTCCCAAAATTTGTCATAGTGTCAAAACGATCAAATTCTGGTTTTATTTGTTACTTCACTTTTGTCCATTCTCTACTAACATTTCATAAATTAGGCTTGATTTACAGCATGTGTTGCCTACTTACAGAGTGTGAGCCGAGTCCATGGAGCAAGCTGGGCTCTGGGGAGGTGGCTGTGCTCAGGCAAGAACTGCTCCAGCCTACGCTGCTTGTGTCGAAGTTGACAGTGTAGTCTGGAACAGTCATCCTAATGCTTCACACTTGCGTAGCACCATGTACATTTTTCACAGTGCTTTGATACACACTGCCTTATTTCAAAATTGAACACTGAAATTTAATTAGACTGCCTGGATACTTCTTTTGCCGCTGGTCTTTGTGGATGTTAGAGACATGGTCTCACCATTCATGCAGGCCCTGCACTGAGATGTGTGCTCTAAAGGGGATGAAGCCAAGCACTGTCTCAGGCCCTCACATAGGAGCCTGTTTCTACAGGGAAACAAGGGAAGGTCAAATAGCAGTACAGCTCCCAGCCTGGAGCAAGTCAGACAAGAAGTGCCCAGTAAATGTCACTTTTCTTCTCATTTTAAAAGTTTCCCTCTGGGCACCAGATTTATATTGTTTATGTGACTTTTCTATAACTCACTTGGTTGCAATGTACAAACATTCCATAATTATTCAATTTATAAACAGTAAAAAAATGAATGCTTATAGGTAACTGTAACATGTTTCACTTATGGGAAGTTTTACTATTACAAATAAATATGCATAATTGACATTATTTAAAATTAAAAAATAAAAGTTTGCCTCATGCAAAGATTTTGAAATAAACCTTTGGTGGGTTGGGCTTAGGTTCTGCATGAAATCAAAGCTTGGTAGCTCATGTTTTCCTTTGGTATTGGCAGATTTTTATTCAGAGTTTGTTAAAGAGGCTGGCTGAGGCCAGGAGCAGTGGCTCATACCTGTAATCCTGGCACTCTGGGAGGCTGAGGTGGGTGGATTGCTTGAGTTCAGGAGTTTGAGAACAGCCTGAGCATGAGGGAGACCCCATCTCTACTAAAAATAGAAAAAAAAAAATAGCCACATGTGGTGGCACACATCTGTAGTCCCAGCTGCTCAAGAGGATCGCTTGAACCCTGGAGTCTGAAGTTGCTGTGAGCTATGATGCCACAGCACTCTAGCTTAGAGCAACAGAGTGAGACCCTATCTCAATAAATAAACAAATAAATAAATAAATAAGGATGGCTGATGTCCCAGAGAAAGTAGATGGTATGTAATATGCACAGCCTCCCCAGTGGGCAAAAATGAAGCTATTCTAGCTAACTAGACAAAGCATGTGCTTGAATCAATAATTGGCATATAGCACAACTCCCAGCTGTCTCAAGAAGGCAAACTCATCAGAAAGTCAGGCCAAAATTTGGGCTGTGCTTTTAAATGTTTGTTATCATGATTCTTGTTATATTACCAGCTCGTTATTTTTTTCCAGTGGGTTGTTTTTTTCTTTTTGAGAGGAGTTGCCTTTGCATTTCCATTTCTCATATTGTATTTTTCATCCTTTGCTCTTCACGGATTGACTTGTTGGTAAATGTTATTGACAACAGAACCCTTTGAAGATGCTCTCAAGAACCAGTCCCTGGGGCCCGTGTTGAGCAAGGCAGCATCAGTGGAGTGCATCAGCCCGGTGTCACCCAGAGCACCCGATGCCAAGATGCTGGAGGAACTGAAAGCCGAGCCTTGGTACCAAGGAGAGATGAGCAGAAAGGAGGCAGAGGGGCTGCTGGAGAAAGACGGAGACTTCCTGGTCAGGAAGAGCACCACCAACCCGGGCTCCTTTGTCCTCACAGGCATGCACAATGGCCAGGCTAAGCACCTGCTGCTTGTGGACCCTGAAGGCACGGTGAGCACACTGTGGGCATGGGGCTAGAACCCACCGGTAAGAAAATACCTCCCTTACACAGTCTCAGCTTTGGTCATGCGCTGGAAACCACCATACTCCTTCCTCTATCCACGAGTACCCACCAGGTCTTCCAGGGGAGCACAAGGACAGAGGACTCATGCCTTTGGCCAGAGCCAGTGCCAGGAGCCAAAGGTCAGGGCCCCAGGTGGAGCTATACAGCTTGAAAGCTTACCATGGCCCAGGCTGAAAGTCTGGACTTTCATGTCCTTTAAAGTAAATAAATAAAAAAAAAAATAAAAATAAAGTAAATAAATATAGAAACTAAGAACATTTTTTTTTCCAAATGCATTCCAAACACATGGACAAAGAATACAGGCTCCTGGACTTTTAATATTCATCTCAAATACCCTCTAACAGTTGAACCACTGGGGATTTTATCTGAAAGCTATAAAATGTGTTAATGCAGTAAGTAAAACATCCATTAGGAGCCCCCATTCCCTTGTTTCCCATTTACAGAAGTAATGCTGAGTAGCGCTGAATCTTCCTGTTCCTCATGCTACAAGTGTATCTGAATTTTCCATCTTCCAGTCAATAAATATATTTGACTTCAGCCAGTATATAGTTCAAGAATTTCTACATTTAATAAATGCAACTAAATCAACTTAATCATTACGTGAATTCCAGGATAGTTGTTTAAAATCTTTTAACCAGTGAAAACCAATGCACAGGGTGGAGTTATTTAAATAGTAGTTAAGAACATTGCCTTTTCTGAGTGACAGTTCTGGGTGAAGCCTTTGTCTTCAGTTGGATTGGATTACAATTTAAGTGTGTGCATGGGTTTGTGTGTATGTGGTGGGGAATGGGTGGGGGCTTTTACCTGAGATAATCTGTTAACTCAGTCACTAAGATTGAATTTCTCAAACACCTCAAGCTCCTGGCCTTGTGACATCCTTCTCTGCACACCTTCTCTTCTCTCTGGCCAAGACAACCACTTCCCATTAATGTAATGTACATCTTTCCAGCCCACCTTCTTTAGTCTTTTTTTAACTTATATTTGTACACATACGAAAACATGTATTTCATGCTTATAACTTCTAGAAGTTTGCAGACATGATATTGTTCCACAAATCCCACTTCATTTCACCCTTTTCCCCAGTCCATGTTTTTGAGATCTGTCAATGGTGCTTCTTATATATTGGATCATTACTACTTGGTTCTGTAATCACTACAGTGGTTCTGTCACCTACAATGGTGTGCACACTTACTCAGCTGTCCTCAGAAAGACGTCTAAGCTACTGTACACCTTCAGACATATTTTCCTCTGTACCCAGGGACAGTCTCTATGGGACAGAAGCCAGTTGTGGAGATTTTGGTCACAGGATACACTTGCATTATTCCACTAGGGTTTGCATTTGCCCAGTAGACGTCCTCCTCCTTCCTTGGTAGTGTTTCTCTAGTTTTGCCAATCTGTAAGAGTAAGGAGAAAAGGGCTATTTCTTTCTTTTTTCCATTAATATGTTTTTAATCTTTATGTTATTTTATTTTTTACATATATGTTTATTAGGTTTCTACTTTTTGCCTTCACGAAATTAAAAAGGCTTAAAATTTAATAACAATAACAATGTCTAAGATAAGGACTAGAAACAGAAACCTCGTAAAGAACGAACGAAGATAAATACATGCAGAAAAGGAATCAGATGATTGCTGCATCGAAATATTAAGCAATAATAATAATAATGCAAAAAGAGTAACATTCATATTGTCAAATAAGAGTATGTCTATGATAGGATGCTTTGACTCTGAGGTTCAGTATGGAGTCATCAGTTAACTTCTTCTTATTATGTTTTTTCCAAAGTCTCAAAAAATGGACAACTAATATTGATAAATAAAGTAAAAGATAATTTCAAAAAACAGATCATGCCAAATCTTATAGACAATAGAAAAAAGAAGAAATACTTTAGAATCATTCTACTTGATCTGGATACACCTGATATTAAAATTGGAGAAAATATATTATTATAAAGGGGAAATTAAAAATATATTTTACTTATAAATGAGTATGCAATATCCTAAACAATATATTAACAAGTTGAATTAAAAATTAATGTTTAAGTAATGTACTCTGGTCAAAATTAAATCCAATTTATGTGAGAATTAGTCACTATTTTCTTTTCTTTTTTCTTCTTTTCCTTTCCCTCACCCACTCCCTCCTTCTCTGTCTGCTCTCCCCTTCCCCCACCCCCCACCATGTCATTAGTTGTCATTAATTGTCCTCATATCAAAGTTGAATACATAGGATTCATACTTCTCCATTCCTGTGATGCTTCACTAAGAATAATGTGTTCCACCTCCATCCAGGTTAGCTTAGCACAAATCCTGCAAAATCTCCATTTTTTAATAG
>CAUYPK010082519.1:0-27106 GCA_963574355.1 Loris lydekkerianus
TGTCTTGGCACGGTAACTGGTAAAATGCCAGGAAGGCTATGTTAACCATTGTGATGAAAATGTGTCAAACGGTCTGTGAAGCTAGTGTATGATGCCCCATGATCATATCAATGTACGCAGCTATGATTTAATAAAAAAAAAAAAAAGGAAAATTAAGACTGTGGCCAAGTCTGCTGTGAACGTTGTACAGACCCTGCACTGCACAGCTCTAAGGGTCCTCGTTTTCATAGTCTGCAATGTGATTAGCACTTCTTGGAGTTGTGCAGTGCACAACCTGTGCAACTGTATACAGTAACTCGAGTGTGACTTGGAAAAAAAATAATAAATGCTTGAGAAGCAAATTACTAAAGTCCACTATTACAATGAACTAAATTTGTTTATCTGTTCCCAAAAGCCTTAAGAAGGTATCATCTTCACTCTTATTTATCTCTTTGGTCTTTTTATAAACCCTGTCTCTGTAACAGTAGTTTTCATTCTTTTTTTCCTACTACCGTATACACAAAGAAGGAGTTTCTTGTAAGTTTGTACCCGGGTATGTACAATCCTGAAATATATTCAAGAACTCTACCCCTTTGTCACTCACTTAAGAAAGCACATCTGTGGTCTCATGAGTACAATGGAACAGGAGAGCTGTGGGCCTGGTGGAGAGGGCTGCAGTGTTTATGCTGAAGAGCAAGTCCCTTCCTTCCCCATACCAAGCCACAAGATCTATTAGAAATTGTGTGTGGAGGGGAGGTGCCTGCAAGAAGGGGTGATGGCATTTTGGTTTCCTGGGTGGACCTCTGCTTGTGTGGCACATTTGATCTACCTGTGCCTGTCCAAGCAAGGGAAGGATGGGCAGGAGAGAGGGAGAGGCAGAGACAGGGTCTAGGGTAGCAGTCTACATTTCCCTGCATTTCAGGACAAGGATGTGAACATTTCCCCAAGGCACATAGAAGGCAGCTACCTGTCCAAGAAAGCTAGCCCCCTGGCTAAAGGTACCCCAACAGAAAGTGGCTGTAGGTATCAACTAGTGCTGGGGGCAGGTATCAACTACACTGCAGGTATCAACTACACTGATACCTACAGTGGCTGTAGGTATCAACTAGAGATGGGGGCAGAGAGTGAATAAGTGAAGCAGGAATCAGATCTCCCAAGACTGCGAACTAAGGGATTTGGCAGTGGGGAAGTATGGGGTTTTGTCTTCCTTTTTTTTTTTTAATCCTGGGATCTGAGTTGTGATGAAGCTCCATCAGGCCCTCCAAAGAATCCACACAGTAGCCTCAGAAGGGAGCAGCAGTTGGGTACCTACTACACAGAAGATACTTATCGCGGTCATGGTGGTGAGCTGCTCTGATCTCCATTAGAGAAAGAACTTCTTAGCCGTAGGGAGTACAGTTAACCGACAGCTTCTGGTTACCACATCTTCTGGACGCAACGTTTGAGCTGGAGCCTGAGAGAAAAAGCATAGCCAGGAAATACCACTCAAACACACGTGTATATAACATACGTGCATGTCAGGGCGGAAGGTGGGCAATTATGGGGTTTATGACCATAAACGGGTTAAGGAATTGAACAACCAGATATTTCTTGACTCTTGAATTTAATTTAATTGATTTCTTTAGAGACAGGGTCTTTCTATGCTGCCCAGGCTGGCTTCAAGGCTCAAGTGGTCTTCCTCTGTACTTAGAAACTATGGGTGCTCGCTGGCTCTTGAATTCTTCTTCTTTTTTTTTTTTTTTAAATTTTCCATGCCTTTTCTCTAATGGTTTTTGAATTTTAATCACACTCATAGAGACTATTTCCCCAACATTATGAAAAACTTATTTCAAGCCAATAGCCAATAAAATACTTGATGATAACACAGTAAAAATACTGTGTTTCCATTAAGATCAGCAGTGTAGTAAAATGTCTACTAACTCCGTTGTCATATGATATTTTTCTGGAAGTTCTTACTAACACAGTAATACATGAAACAGAAATATGAGAAGTTAAATTATGGCACATTCATAAATGAAATATTTAATAGACAGTGTAATTATATTTTTAAGTATTTTGAAAGACATGAACATTTTTATAATATTATTGTGAAGGAAAATGTCAGATGCAAAACTCTATGTCCATGGTCAAAGTTAACATCGCCAGTAAAGGGACAAATTGACATCATGTGCCTCCTAACAGGATGCACCGAGGAGAACTTAATATCACTTCTGTAGTGGTTTTGCCAAAAAAAAGCATAACTTGAACATAATCTTGAGGAAATATCAGATAACTCTAAATTAAGGAACGTTTCACAAAATAACTGGTGTTTATTCATCGAAAGTATCAATATTAAGAAAGACTGAAAATTAAAAAGACATAGCCAGATACAAAGCATGATCCAGGATTTCCTTTTGTTATGAAGGGCATTGTTGGAGAGTTGATGAAACGTGAACAAGATTAGATTATAGTATTGTATTGATATTAATTTCCTGATTTTGACCACTGTACTGTGGTTACTACAAAAGAATTCCTTATTTTTTAGGATATACATAATGAAAGATGGAGGTATAAAAGGCCACATATCACTTGAATTACACTGAAAAGGTTCAGAAAGAGGGAGAGGGAAGGATAAAGTAAGTGTGATCAAATGTTAACATTTGGGAAATCTGGGTGAAGGGTGAAAGGAAGTCCTTTATACTACTTTTACAACTTTCCTGTAAGTCTGAAATTAAGTAAAAACAAATTCTTAATACACAAAAAAGTCCAGTGTGACATATGTTAATAGTGTATGTTATAAATATAAAAGACTGGGAAGAAATATACCAGACTGCTATTTCTTAGTTGAAAGATTTTGAATGATTTTTGGTATACTGTATTCTGTGTAAGCACTGGGTATGTATAATATTGATGATTTTTAAACAGACTCATTTGTGCTAACATTTTAAAGCATATACTTAAAATCAATTCTTTTTTCTTGCTTACCTCTTTGACTCTTTGCTATTTTCAATGTTTATAGCAATCTAATGACTAAAGAATATCTTTTCATCTGAAACTGACTTGCAAATGATTACCCGCTTGCCTACATCAACCAATCATATAAGTGGATTGAAAAATGGTTAATTCTGATTTTACTGCATTCATCCGAAAGCCTTATTGGAAAGACTAGATTTGTAGATGAGTAATTTCATATTCGAGTATAAAAGAGCAACTTAAATCATTTATGTATAATATTGTATTAATTCAATGTCATATACCTTTAAGGTGAAGGGAAGGACTGGATTGTTAAGAACTATCAAATTTATGATTCTTTTTATATCAGGATTTTTATAGAAAAATATTCTATAGAGGTTGTGTAGAACCTGGATCCTACAAAATCCAGGTTATAGATTTCACCTCTATAAATCAACAGCTTGGTCTTTATATGGATACCTTCTGCTATATTCCTCATAATAAATTTACATTTAAAACTGTGCAGGCTTTATATATTTTTCAATAGAACTATAAAATCCTAGTGCAGAGTCATCATCTCAGACTCATACTTTGAGGCAGAACCATAATTAAGTTGTCCTAGACAGGCAATTGTCCATCCCAGTGAGAGTCTGTAATATGCTCAGTAATTCATTCCTGACATGATCTTTCCCTGGAAACTTTTTTATTTTGTCTAATTCAAATATTTTTATTTTCTTTCAATTTACTTTTACTTTTTTTTTTTTTTTTTTGCCATTTGTAATATGAACCTGGACTCTTTTCAGTTTAATTCTACTTCATCTGACTTCTTGCTACATACAGTATATATGGATAGGGATTTATCCTCTTGTAAAAACTTGTGCAATAAATGTCCTTGTGCTATTATTTCATTTTACTCACTGTCACCCTGATAAGAAAACATTGCTTAATTTTATATTCATCATCAATGTTATTTGCACATATTAACTGCATTTTCTTTCTTCTTATAGTCAGAGAGTAATAATTTGCTGTTACACTGCTCACTTAATTGACATCTGGATATGGTGCAGGATTTTGCAAAACAAAATATGACCTTCATGCATTTATCTCTAATTTCTGACTATGCTAGGATATAGTAATTTGAGCTCATACAGATGACTTATGTTGAGTTAAATTATTGATGAATGTTGAAATATATGTAGATCAGAGCGTATGATCATCCGCTGTTGCCTCCTGATTTCTAGTGACTGTCCTTTTACTAATGTTTAATTATGGTTTGTATCTAGCCTGATATTTAGGACTGAAGGTAGAAATGAGCACAAGTAATACTCTGGTTACTATGCGAGATCTCTCAGTCATAAAATACCCATAAAAGAGGGCAGTGCTCGTCTCTAAGCATCTGGCCAGCATGCAGCACCCGGTTCTCTTCCCCTGCCACACCGGACCACTTTTCAGATAAGAAAACCTGACTATTACATGGAAGCAAGGTCAGTGCTCATCAAAGGAGGCTTGTAGGAGAGGTGGGGAAATATCCAAGCTTCTGGACACACGGGTTACAGGCAATGGGAGACTAAAACGGATGAGAGGAGACTACATCGTGAAGGGCCTTGCATGTCACACAAGAGAGTTTCTTTGGATTGTAGCCTCCAGAAAATTGATGGAAGCATTATGCAGGGAAAGTGGAGAAACATTGTGCAGATGTGGATTTCACAAAGAGCGCTCCACACGGGAGCAGCGGCATGGGGGGGGCAGGGATTGGGGAAGAAGGGTAAAGGCTTGATACAGGGAATGAGGCAAAAGCAGTGGAATTGTGAGTTGTCAAAGAGGTAGAATAAAGAGGATGGAGTGACTGATTAGATATGGAAGGAGAAAAAAGGTAAAGGATGACTTCCAGTTACCTATTTATACCCCAGAGCACATTGGGATGCTGGAGACTGCTGTATTATACTGCCTCTCCAAGTCATTCCATTTAGGGTTTGCTCACTGAGTTTGACCTGATTCTTTGTTGGAAGTTAAAAAATCATCAAATTATCTGTGGCTATTTTTTTTTTTTTTTTTTTCAGTTTTGGCTGGGGCTGGTTTCAAACCTGCCAGCCCCAGTATATGAGCCACAGGAGTGGCCCATCTCTGGCTATCTTAAGTAAAGAAATAATTATGGAAGGTAAGAGTGAGAATGCTAGTTATTTAATTTCTGTTCTTTCTTTCTTACTCAGTATTAGAACCCATGGCACATAAGACCACATTTCCTAGCCTCCTTTGCAGTTAGTTCTGGCCATGCAGCCAAGTTCTGCCCACCAGGATATAAGCAGAAGTATTCACAACTTCTTTTCTTCCTTCTTTATTTATTTTTTCTTTTTTCCTTTTTTTTTTTTTTTTGAGACAAAGTCTCCCTTTGTCACCCTCAATAGAGTGCTGTGGTATTGCAGCTCACAGCAACCTCAAACTCCTGGGATCAAGTGATCCTCTTGCCTCAGCCTCCCAAGTAGCTGGGACTACAGGCAGCCGCCACAAAGCCCGACTATTTTTAGAGATGAGGTCTCACACTATGGACTTATGTTTAAAAGGTGGAGGCAAATACCTCTTCCTTTTTCTCATGACCTGTGTGATGACTGGAGCTCCATCTTGGTTCACAAGGAAGAAGTTCATACTTTAGGGATGGCAAAGCAGACAGCTAGAAGTATTCTGGGATCTAGACCCACCATAGCATCCTAAAATGCCTGTTTCCAACTTTTACGTGAAAGAGAAATAAACTTGTGATTTAAGTGCATATTATGGTTTCTGCTACAAGCAATGGAACCCATATCTCAATAATATAGGTAGGCATTGGAGACTTACCAAAATGACAGAAGGCTGGAGGGCTTGTAATAAGTTTGGACAGAGGGAAGCCCTGGTGGTAAGGCAGCAGAGACTACACGGGCTCAGCCCCACACTACTGCTACTGGCAGCAGTCTGACTCCCAGATTCTCTCTCTGGTTCACTTACTCAAGAGGGAAATCCTAGCAGGGAGCAATTTATTGCTGCAGTTAGTCCACTTGTCTCCTATCTAGGGACTTCAAGGGGCAGTTGGAGGAAGGATCTGGCCTTTTCTCCCACATTGGGCATTGGCATTGGAATTTTTTTCGTTGTTGTTTGTTTGTTTTTTTTGGCTGGAGCCAAGTTTGAACCTGCCACCTCCTGTATATGGGGCTGGCGCCCTGCTCCTTGAGCCACAGGCACTGCCCCTGTTGGGCATTGGCATTGGGAGGCATGTTCCAAAGCTAGCCCACACATCAACAAAACATGCAACACGGAATTCCCTCCAAGGGTTAGAAAGAGGGAAGAGGGGATGCTACACAGCCAAAAAACCAACACATGTTCACCACGTTCAATTTCTCTTTATCTCTAATGAATCAAGGACAATTAAGAGAGGCTACCATAATTTAGTTTTCTACTTTACTTAAAACTTTCCTATTTCATTGGGTCCATTTTGCCATAAAACATTATCATTTTCTTTCACAATGCCCTCACTTTAAGTGGCACATATTTATCATTTCTTCTGAATTCTATTGTAAGCAAAGATACTCGCAGGCTACTTAGAGCACTCATATGCTGTACCCTCCTTTTTGGCACCATGAGAAATAATGACAACAGTATAAAAGCTACAATCAAAATTCTGTCTTTGGATTTTCAAAATGCTTCTTAAGAAGAGTAGGAGTATTTTCTATGTATAATATAAAAATAAAATCTTAGCAACTAAAATGTTATTAGTATTCTTTCAAAAGCAAATCTTGTATTTTATTGCATTTGAATTGCATCTCAGAAAAAAAAAAAAAAAGTCACAAAGAATTCGATCTGTTTTTTTCTTTTTTGGAGGGACAGAGTCTTGCTCTGTTCCCTGGGCTGTAGTACAGTATTGTCAACACAGCTCACTGTGACCTCAAACTCCTGGGCTCAAGCAATCCTCCTGCCTTAGCCTCCTAAAAGCTGAGGGGCTTTCAGGCACACACCACTGCACCTGGCTTTTGTAGAGACAGGGTCTCCACATGTTGCTCAGGTTAGCCTCGAACACCTGGCCTCAAGCGATTCTCTTGCCATGGCCTCCCAGAGTGCTAACATGAGGATTAACTATTCTTCATCAGCAGGAAGACCATCAGCTGGTCCCAAAATGCAGTTTCTGAAAATCAGTGTTTTTTATAGTCAGCTCAATCTCTCTTGTTTTTTTTCTTTTTTTTTTTTTTGAGACAAAGTCTCAAGCTGTCACCCTGGGTAGAGTGCTGTGGTGTCATAGCTCACAGCAATTCCCAACTCAGGTTCAAGCAATTCTCTTGCCTCAATTTTTCTATTTTTAGTAGAGACGGGGTCTTGCTTTTGCTCAGGCTGGTCTTGAACTCGTGAGCTCAAGCCATCCACCCGCCTCAGCCCCGAGTGCTAGGATTACAGGCGTGAGCCACCTCACCCAGCCTCAGCTCAATCTCTTTACTGTTTTGTTGCAGTTATCTGACAATTTCTGGAAAAAGATTCATATTACCTGTTGTTTTTTTAAAAACGCCTTCCAAATGCCTTCCCAATATTAGCTGAAATACCAATGATTTATAAATAAGGCATACTGTTGTTCCAAGTTAAGAAACCATTCACAGTCATAAGTAAAACATCTAGTTTTATAACTCCCATACTTTTGTAAAAAGAATTCACAAAGATAGGAATGAGATCTCCTTCTTCCTTTCTTCCCTTCATTTCTGCCTTCCCTTCCACTTATTCAAATAAGACTTAATGGTTAAACATTAAGTTTTGCACCATTTCTAAAGAAAAATCATGCTTTCTGTTGGAGCAAGAATTTTTTTTAACAACCTTTTACTATTCTAGTAAAAAATGTGAAGAATGTGGAAGTTTAGCTCTATGGTTACTTCTCGAAGACTTGCTGTTTATTTGTGTTTTGTGTTCATTATGCAATTATAGCTGCTTTGACCGTTGGTTCCATTTTAGCTGAATCATCATTTAGACAGACAGGCTTTTCAGACAGAAAAGCAAGAGGCTACAAAGCTCATAACAAACTAGTATTTCTTTAATTGACTTTGTGAAGTAATGCCAGATTATCCACCACTATTTATTTCACTTGTGACATGAATTGTGCCAAATGTTGTGTCTTCATAAAGATTTAGAATTTGAATGGTTAAACATGCACATGTTATAAAATTAAAAACATGTAAGAGGGTAGACAGTAGGAAGTCTCCCCACTCCATCCCGCTCACCCAGCCATCTAATTCACCTTCCTAAAACACTTAACCAGTTTCACATGTATCATTGCAAATATTAACACATTTTAAAATATTATTTTTTAATGCCTGAGTACCATACTAAATACACATTTTTTCATCTCCCCTTTTCCCCACTTAATACACCTAAGAAATCTTTGATATTAGTTATAGTGAATTGAAGGTGGCTGGGAAAAACTTTTGTCATTCTCCCGTAGAGTTTATTGCTCCTCCCCCTTGAATTTCTGTGGCCTTGAGATTGCTTACCCAGTAGAATAAGGCCGCAAAAGGAGCACTGTACCTGTTCCAGGCTTTATAAAGACAGACAGCATCTGTTTCTAGCATCTTGGAATACTTGCTCTTGGAATGTGTATTCAGGGGGAGGTAGCCACCTACGTCAGCATTCCAAGTACCATGAGGCCACCATATTGTGAGGAAGCCCAAGTTATTCCTGCAGACAGGCTGCATGGAGAGAGAAACAGAGAGACAGAGACATTTGATTCCTGGCTAGTTCTTATCTATTCCATCTATTTAAACTAAGACACGAGATTACATGAATTAAGAAGACACCTTGGACATGCAAACAGTCTGGCCTTCAGATGACTCCTGTTCCAGCCACCATCATATTCCAGTCCTATGAAAGACTCCAAAACAGAACTTCCCAGCTGAGCAAATCACCCTATAGAACTATGAGAGATTATAATAAATTGTTGTTTTAAATCACTAAATTATGTGATGGATTATTACATAACAACAGAAAACAGAAACATCTGTGTATGTGGAGACTTCTCTCTCTCTCTCTGTCTCACACTCTCTCTCTCTCTGCATGGCCAGACAGTATCTTGTTTTTTGGATATAGCATAATTTATTTCAACAATCTCTAATGCTTTGCATTTATAAATAATAATACAGAGAATATCGGTATACATGTTACATTGCATGGCAAAAGTACATCTGTAGGAAAAATGTTTTTTTTTATGTCTCACAGATAATTTATTATTGGTTTTTTGTTCTAGGAGATAGAGATATAAGAGATGGCACATCTGAGAACCCTGAGGATATGACCTTGAAGACTTCATTGGGTCTCTTAGACTTTGTTTCATTGCCATAAAATAGACAATCAGTCTGGGGAGTTGGGATTTTTCTAATTGTTGTTGACTTGCAACTTTTTTTTTTTTTTTTATTGTTGGGGATTCATTGAGGGTACAAGCCAGGTTACACTGATTGCAATTGTTAGGTAAAGTCCCTCTTGCAATCATGTCTGTAGGATAAATTCTTAGAAGTGGGTGGTTGGTTCAAAGGATTTGTGCCCGTGTAGTTTTACAGGATATTTTACAATAGCGCCATAGAATTATGCCAATTTTTATTCCTTTCAAAGAATGTATGAGAATGCCTATTTCTGGGTTGCACCTGTGGCTCAGTGGATAGGGCGCCGGCCCCATATACCAAGGGTGGTGGGTTCAAACCTGGCCCCAGCCAAACTGCAAGAAAAAAAATAGTCAGGCATCTGTGGGCACCTATAGTCCCAGCTACTTGGGAGGCTGAGGCATGAGAATCACCTAAGCCCAGGAGTTGGAGGTTGCTGTGAGCTGTGATGATACAGCACTCTACCCAGGGCGATACAGTGAGACTCTGTCTCAAAAATAAAATATAATAAAATAAAAATAAGAGAGAGAGAGAATGCCTATTTCTCATATCACACCAATACAGTGTGGAATCAACTTATTTGCTTTTTCACCAATTGTCTAGGGAGAAATGGTATCTCAATTGTTATTTAAATGGTATCTCAATTGCTATTTAAATGTGCATTTCTTTTCTTTCTACTTTATGCCACAAGGATTTCTGAGTGTGCACTTTTTTTTATTATGAGAGATTTTGAGTGTCTTTTTATATGTTTAAGAGTCATTTGTACTTCCTCTTCTGTGGATTGTCTGTTCATTTCTTCTTTTTCTGTTAGGTTCCTGGTCTTTTTAAATTGAGTTGTTAGAGCTCTTGAGGAAACTAGATCTTTGTGGTGTGTGTTTGCAAATTTTCTCATTTTTCATCCTTCCTTTTGTTTATAGTGTTTTTTTAAGCTGTGCAGAGTTTTAAAAATGTTTATGCAGTTGAATTTATCAATTCTATTTTTTATAGCTTCTGGGTTTTGTGTCATACTTAGAAGAGGCTTTTCTATTTCCGTAATGTGTAAAACATTTTTTCTAGTACTTTTATGGTTTTATTTCTTATGTTTACAGTGTATCTGTTATCCAGTGGAATCTACTTTGGGGAAAGAAGTGAGGTAGCAATCAAACTTAACTTTTTCCATTCAATCTCCCACTTGTTCTAAAACCAGTTGGTGAATCTGTTTGCAAAGCATCATTAATAACCACATTAAGTCTAGAAAAAACTACCATGCCCACATATTAGCACGTGCCCACGTATATTATTTACATTGTACTAGAAACCGTGCAAAGTATTTTACAAACTTTATTTCACTTAGTCTTCAAAGAAAACCTAGCTCTATATGAGGTATCTTATTCTATAACTGAGGAGCCTGATCTTGAGAGGTTTAAGTAATCTTCTCAAGGGAACAAATCTAGAAATTGGTAGTCAGGATTCAAATCTAGTTCTGTCAGGCCCCAAATTCTGCTCTCATACTAATAATACTAAACCATACGCGAGTTGTCCAGCTTTAAACCACTACGACATTCGGCTTACCTCTTCAAAATAGGCACTCAATAACTATTAGATTTAACAAATTAATAAAAATTTCTTTTCAATTAAAAAAATTAATGGTGCTATATATATATATATATATATATATATATTTTTTTTTTTTTTTGAGACAGAGTCTCACTTTGTTGCCCTAGGTAGAATGTCATGGCGTCACAGTTCACAGTAACCTCAAACTCTTGGGCTTAAGTGATTCTCTCGCCTCAGCCTCCCAAGTAGCAGGGACTACAGGCACCCACCACTACACCCGGCTATTTTTTTGTTGCAGTTGTCATTGTTGTTTAGCTGGCCTGGGCCGGGTTCGAACCCGCCAGCCTGGGTGTATGTGGCTGGCACTCTACCCACTGAGCCATAGGTGCTGCCTAATGATGCTATTTTAAGGCTTCAGAGAAAGGGCTCACTGGGAAGTAAGTTGCCTTGTATTGTAAACCTGCTAATGCTAGTGGGGAAGTGTTTGTGGGGCACCTGTGCCTTGTCCCCTGTGTGTGTTATCTCCCTGACCCAATGGATGTGGCTGAGAAATGTGTTTGTTTAGTAAATTGTCTACGAATATTCAAATCCATTTCACTTATGATTTATATTTCTGCATGAATGTTAATTAAACATATTCTAAATTTCTGTGTTTTAGAAAACTAAAAAGAAAATATTTTACATATAGTGCACATCACACTTCATAGTTTAACAGAACTTACTTTATTTAATCTCACAATAGCCTTGTCAGTACACTCAGCTAATTGATGAGGAAATATCACAAAATTGTATTAAATAGTTTCATTCCTGGATAACTGGACAAATTATCCAGGTTTGCATATTTTTAATTCCATTTTCAAATGTTTCTAATTCTTAGTTCTGGATTTAGTATCAAAATTCTGCATTCAGGAAGGTAGTGGCAAAACACAATAATGGCAAAAACAAAGTTATTACTGTCAATCTATTTGTATTTAATCCTGGATATCTAGTTACAATTTGTTAACATATTTATTTGTCATATTTCTTTTCCTCTGGATTTGTTTCATTTCTTTTTCTTACCTTAACATGGGCAATAAATATATTAAATCTATATGAAAGAAAAATAAACTACTGATGTGAGAATTGAACGTTCGTTAGTTACAGTATAGAAATAATGGTTTCTTGCATCATCAAATTTTTAAAAAATTATGTTTTAAGTATCGTTTTTGCCACTTATATACTTTATTAATAATTTATTTTATGTATAATGGGTCAACAGATGGTAAAATAGTTTACAATCTACCGATGTAAAATGATCTGGGAATAGAAATCAATGAAGATATTTGTGCTAGAGAATCATTCAATGTTGTATTCAATAAAATAATTATTTAAAAGAAGTTTAGTTTGGAAAAACCATTCGATAGTTTAACATAGTAAAGGCAAACCACAAAAAATCCAATAGCTTGTTGGCTTGCATATGGCAAGGTGCTGTTTCGTACAGTTTCTGGAGCTCTGGGATTTAGACTGGAACGCATCGAAGACTTGGGCAAGCAGATGCTTCATACATCCTGGGATAGTTTTGTCGCCAAGAGTCTCTTTCACATCTGTGCCTTCATTTCCATTCTCAGTGCTGACATCCTATTTCAGCTCCTTATGCCATCCCCACAGTCTACAGTAATAATCTTTTAATTGTTTTTTTTCTTTCTTGGAGCCTCCCTTTTCTGACTTCTTTGCATACAGCTCTGGATTAATCTTAATACAGTTCCCTCCATTTGTTCTTCACAACCTCTTGAATGAAATCCAAGCTTCTCAGCTAAGCACATAAAATTCACTGTGAATTCTAGCTTTGCTCCCTGTCTGGGCTGAATAACTCAGGTACCTTGAGATCTCAGACCTGGGAGTGAAAAACAATGGATTGTCCCTCACAACAATACATACCATTCTCTTAGCTCAGCTCCATCCGTACCTCTTGCCTGCTAGCCCTGTTATTTCTTTTATTTTTCTTTCTTTTTTAGAGACAGAGTCTCACTTTGTCACCCCTGGTGAGGGCAGTGGCATCACAGCTTACAGCAACTTCCAGCTCTTGGGATTAGGCCATTCTATTGCCTCAGAGTAGCTGGGACTACAGGCGCCCACCCTGCCACAATGCCTGGCTATTTTTTTGTAGCAGTTTGGCCAGGGCTGGGTTTGAACCCGCCACCCTCTGTATACGGGGCTGGCGCCCTACTCATTGAGCCACAAGAGCTGCCCAGCCCCTGTTATTTCTAAGGCTTCTTTCCCTTTTCCCTTTTCTTCCTCTGTTATCCTTCACAAGGGTCTTCTGCTGAGGTCTCCACATCCTGATGAGCCTGTTAATAAGAATAATAACACTAAGGCCACGTGCAGCCACTCTCGCCTGTAATCTTAGAATTCTGGCAGGCCAAGCTGGGAGGATTGCTTGAGCTTAGGAGTTTGAAACAAGCCTAAGCAAGAGCAAGACCCTATCACTATTAAAAATGGAAAAATTAGCCAGGCTTTGTGGTGGTGCCTGTAGTCCCAGCTACTCAGGAGGCTGAGGCAGGAGAATCGCTTAAGCCCAGGAGTTTGAGGTTGCTGTGAGCTAGGCTGATGCCATCACATTCTAGCCTGGGCAACAGAGTGAGACTTTATCTAAAAAAAAAAAAATAAAATTAATAATAATAATAATAACAACAACACAGATAACTACAAGCAAGATGCTGAGTTCAACTGTTCACACACGTTACCTGAGCAAATCTTCACGACATCCTGTAGAGAAGGTACCAGGAGAACCTTTTCTAATGTCGTCATATACCACTGAAGATGAGGACTTCTACACAGGCCATACCCCAGGCTTCCAACCAGTGCTGCTGCTTCCCCTGCTTTGAGGTCGTTGGTGCCCAGGGTCACCAGAGCCTCAGACCTGGACCTGTGGCATTCAACCCACTCCTGAGCTCCTAGTCCTCTGCAGGTCTCCTAGTGTCACAGACCTGTACAGTCCCTACCTAAGGACAAAAAAAATACCTCTTCCTCCCATCCCAGACTGCTAGTGAGGGAAGGGATGATTTTGAGTTCATCCTATTGGCCACTGCTCACATGAGATCTTCTCTCAGTCATTTCCCAGGATCTACACTCTGAGAACTGAGGAAAAGGAGCCCTCCCTCTTTTGGGTAAGAAACTGCCATGTTATTAGCTTAGAGGTGCCTTGTTGTGTGTGTGTGTGTGTGTGTGTGTGTGTGTGTGTGTGTGTGTGTGTAGAGAGAGAGAGAGAGAGAACTAATTCAGTAATTTTGAGCGTCTCACCCTACCACATCCTTCCCTGTTGCACAAGCCCATAAATCCCCTTTATTGCTTAATCCAATGTGAATCAGTTGCTGCTATTGCTTGCAACAGAAAGAACATGGACTATAGCAAATATGGTGGCCCTTTTTTTTTTTTTTTTTGGTAGACAGAGTCTCATTGTCACCTTGGGTAGAGTGCCATGACATCACTGTAGTTCACAGAAACGTCAAACTCTAGGGCATCCTTTTAGAATACCTACTAGATTATAAGCTTCTGCCAGCAAAGACCACACCTTTTTCTCTTTTTTGAGACAGTCTCATTCTGTTGCCCTTGGTAGAGTGCTATAGTGTTACAGCTCACAGCAACCTCAAACTCTCGGGCTCAAGTGATTTTCTTGCCTCAGCCTCCCAAGTAGCTGGGACTACAGGCACCCACCACAATGCCAGCTATTTTTTTGTTGTTATTGTTGCAATTGTCATTGTTGTCCAGCTGGCTGGGCTGGGTTCGAACCTGCCAGCCTCGGTGTATGTGGCTGGCGCCGTAACCACTGTGCTATAGGCGCCGAGCCAAGACAACACCTTTTTAATATTTGTACCTCCCTGGCACCTAGCACAATGCAGTTGATGCATGATGTAAGCCCAATATTATGTCCTCTTTATGCTGTGCCTCAATTGACAAGCTAAGATTAAACTGTTTGTTACTTTTTTGGACACCTTGTCTCCACACTTATATAGTACACAGTGATATTTTACTCTATCATATGATCTGATCTGAATGTCAAGACTGTACTAGCTAAAGTTCTCTGGCCAAATTAAGCAAGAAAGATATTTACTGGAAAGATGTGGGGTAGTTCACATATTAATAGGAAAAGCTGATGGTCCAAGCTCTGAGAAGACAGGAACCCATCTATGATAGTCTGGGCTGACTATTGCAAAGAATCAACTCTGACCCTTTTCTGACCTCGTACTTCCACCTAAGAGTCGTGTTTGCGAGAGAGATTGGCCAACGCTGTGTCACGTACCCACTCCTGGTCCCAGGAGAGGGACCAAATGGAAGTAAATTATACAGACTTAGCCAGGGGAAGGGTAGTTCCTCAATGAAAAATTAACACCAGAAAACAAAACCCTAAGTCCACTTTAGGCATGTGCTTTATTTTTTTTAAATTTATTTCGGGGCTCGGTGCCCATAGCTCAGTGGTTAGGGCGCCGGCTACATGCACCAGGGCTGGCAGGTTCAAACCTGGCCCAGGCCTGCTAAACAACGACAACTGCAACCGAAGAGTTTGAGGTTGCTGGGAGCAGTGACGCCACACTCTACCCAAGGCAACATAGTGAGACTCTGGCTCAAAAAAATAAAAATAAAAACAAATAAATAAATAAATTTATTTCGGATTAACGTGAGGGTACGTACAATTAGGTAACGTTGTTTGCGTTTGTAAGATACAGTCTGAGTTACAGTTGTGACCTTCACCCAGGAAGTGTGCCATTTATCTGTGAATCGTACCCGTTAGGTGAGAATTTACCGAACCCCCTCCCCTCCTTGAATTCAACTGAGTTTTTCTCTCATGTGTGCACTTGTTGTTAATCTACAAGGCAGGTACTTTAGTTAGATATAAAGTATCTAATTATGGGGAATTATGAGGATTGGAAAAAAGTATATGCCTGCTCTTAAGAATGTAGAAATAAGACTTATACATGGGAAAATAAACAGTGAACAAATTAAGGTGGTGTAATGTTAGTATAGACATGGAGGTACAGGAGATGGATGCCAGGGTAGCTAGGATTTGTTTCCTGAAGACTCATAGCCGTTAAATGAATGTGTCGAGCACGTTCAGGCTTCTGTTTCCTTAGCCTGAAAAATGCCTTTCCTCTTACCAAAATTCTATTTTATTTATCCCCTAAGACTCAACTCAGAGCCTTTCCAGCTGACCACCAGGAAAATCTCTACCCTTTCATAGAATTTTCATTGTGCCTTTACACTGTCAGATTTCCATCACCCCTCCAGAAAACAGACAACGTTGCTTTCAGGGTTTTTTTTTTTTTTTCTTTTCTTTGATGTGGTAGTTTATGTGTCAATATGGCTAGAATATGCTACCAGTTGATTGGTCAAACACCAGCCTTAGGTGTTGCTGTGGAGTCTTCATTTATTTATTTATTTATTTTAGAGACAGAGTGTCGCCCTCAGTAGAGTGCTTGGTGTCATAGCTTCATAGCAACCTCAAACTCTTGGGCTCAAGCGACCCTCTTGCCTCAGCCTCCTCAGTAGCCAGGACTACAGATGCTGCCACAACACCTGACTATTTTTTCTATTTTTAGTAGAGATGGGGGGGGGGTCCTACTCTTGCTCAGGCTGGTCTCGAACTCGTGAGCTTAGACAGTCCACCCACCTTGGCCTCCCAGAGTGCTAAGATTACAAGTGTGAGCCACCACACCTGGCCTTGGAGCTATTTTTTTAGATGTAACATTTACAATTAGTAGACTTTGAGTAAAGCAGATTACCCTCTCTCTGTAAGGCGAGTGGGCTTCATCTAATCAGTTGAAGGCATTCAGTGCAAACACTGAGGTTTCCTGAAGAGGAAGGAATGTATTTCAAGACTGCAACGTAGAAGCCCTGCCTAGTTTCCAGCCTGCTGCCCTGAGGAATTTGGACTTAAAACTGCGACATCAACTCTTAACTGAATTTCCAGCCTGCTGCTTGCCCTACATATTTCAGACCTACCAGCCCCTATGATCACATGAACCAATTCCTTAAAATAAATCATCTTTCTCTCTCCACACACACATATTTTTAGGGAGTTTTTAAAAAAATTTTTTTTAGAGAGAGTCTCATTTTGTCAACCATGGTAGAGTGCTGTAGTGTCACAGCTCACAGCAACTCCAGCTCTTGGGCTTAGGCAATTCTCTTGAGTAGCTGGGACTATAGGCGCTCACCACAACACCCAGCTATTTTTTTGTTGCTGTTTGGCTGGGGCCGGGTTTGAACCTGCCACCCTCAGTATAAGGGGTCAGCAACCTACCCACTGAGCCACAGGTGCCGCTCTATTTAGGGGGATATTAAAGGACAAATTTATGCACACACACATATGCACATCGTATTAGTTCTGTTTATCTGAAGAACTCTAATACATGTGTTTATCTTTAAAAATAAATCTAATAATTCTTTTTGGGCTGTTCATTTCCTTACACACCCCATGGGTGTGCTATGTACCTGACACCCACCATTTTAGACCCTGGGAGTGAAGCAGTGTACAAACTAGACAAAAATCCCTGTGCTGATGAACTGACATAGGAGAGAGAGAGGTAGATTATAAACAAACAAATAAAAGACTAGTGTATAAGCTGACGGCATGTGCTGAGAATAAAACTAAAGCTAGGAAGAGGGGTAGAGAGTACCACCAACGCAGGCAGCCAGCCTGTTGTATTAAATAGAGCAGGTGGCTCACTCCTGTAATCCCAGAACTCTGGGAGCCTGAGGTTGAAGGATCTCTTGAGCTCAGGAGTTCAAGACCAGCCTGAGCAAGAGTGAGACCCTGTCTCTACAAAAAATAGAAAAAAAATAGCATGACATGGTGGTGGGGGCATGTAGTCCCAGGTATGTGGGAGGCTGAGGCAGGCATGAAGTTTGAGGTTGCAGTGAGCCTCTGAGGCCTCACATGATTTTCTGATCCCTTTTCTCTCCCCCGTCCATTATACTCCAGCCAGCAGCCAAGCCACTTTAATATTCCTCAGACACTCCAGCTGAGCTACAGAGCAAGTTGGTTACAGGCTACTCTCTGATTTTAATTTTGAGTGCACTCCCTGCCTCTGCTTCCATACGCACCTGTTATCTGGTCTCTGTACACCCCAGGTATCTGGCCTCTGTGTGCACACCTGGTTATAGGTGCCCTCTCTGATTACAAATGCATCTTCTGTTTCTGACTCTGTGTACACATTTGGTATTTGTCTCCATTCGTGTGTGTATAGACATACACTGGAGGAGGAACAAATTCGCTGGGGCAAATACTGTCTGATTGGGCCACTTAAGGGTGTTACGCACTAACTAAAAGGAAATTGACACTCTATTGTAATATCGTTTGGCTTATGTATATTTGGGGCTCTGAGGAAGAGATGGTCCTTGAATGATTCCCTAAATTATTATACTGTTTTACAGCTTGAATTGTTTTGTCAACCACGAGGAAAATGAGATGAAATTCCATATATACAGCTTTAATGTCTTTACATAATACAGATGCAAGAAAAGAGGAAATTTTCTGATGATCCAGAGAACAGAGGATGAAAAATCAGCCACTTGGGAGGAAAACGTTCAGGGTGAGGATAATCACTGTAAGCTGGTGAGGGAGATGGGTGAGCCTTATGTGGCTAATGCTCCCACGCTCCCCCGCGGCTCCAGAAGGGGAGCTGAGAGAGTGAACACCTCCTTACCTGAGGGAGGTGGGGCTGGAGGTGGCAATACCATCTAAAACTCATCATGGAACTCAGTTTGGCCAGGGAGCCAGCCAGAAGAGGTATGTTTCAGTAATTTACTTTGATTTTCAATGCTTTCTTTTTACCTTGCGCTCTGCTGAGGTTTTACGCTTCCTGGACTTTCTGATCTGCTTTCTACCTGCTCTTGTTGTCTTTCACTTTTCAGATAAGGTGTCTCTTTCAACTCCATCCCAATTTAGATCCTGGAACTGGGCAGGGACAATCTATCCTGGCAGTGCACTTCATCTCCTAGTCATCATAAACTCCAAAAGCTTGTCAACGAGCCTCAGAATTTCAAACCTGGCCTTCAAAGGTCTTTAGTAGACAAATGGAAACAGAGAGAAGGGCTGGCAGCAGTGCGGAAAGAAGTTTCTCAGACGGTGGCTGATGCTGTGGGAGAAATTATTCAGAGGCAGAGTTTCCCTGGAGGCTCAGGCAATAAGACAGCAAGAATGTCCCTGCCCTGGGGGCTGCACCCTGCTTCCTCGGCAGCCAGCTGGGTCTCTGGAGAGAAATGCCCCCGGAAATGGAGCTCATGCCTGGAACAGGCAGAGCCGCCCTGAGCCGGCGTTTTCCACATCCCCAGGCCCTCTAGGATTACTTCAGTCTACTTCATTCTGAAGGACAGACCCCAGCCTAAGAACAAGATCAACTTCATCACACCAGATGACTGAGGTTCTGGTATCTCTCTCCCTGTTACAGGTAACCAAACTGATTTTATTTTATTTTTTTGAGACAGAGTCTCACTCCGTCACCCTGGGTAGAGTACTGTGGCATCATAGCTCACAGCAACCTCCTGGGCTTAAGCACTTCTCTTGCCTCAGCGTTCTGAGTAGCTGGGACTACAGGTGCCCACAAAGCAAACTGATTTTAATAACACCAAAGTCACTTCCTCTGCTCTCCCTGAATTTTTGAAACCTCTGTTTTTCTCTCCTATCTCCATTGTCAGAATGGAAGGTAAAATACAACCTCCTGTGTATTCATAGCCTCTCTATTTGCTGGGAGATCAAATCTAATTCCCCTACCCCACTATTTGAATTAAAAAAAAATTTTTTTTTTTTTTTGAGACAGAGTCTCACTCTGTCACCCTGGGTAGAGTGTTGTGGTGTCATGGCTCACAACAACCTCAAACTCGTAGGCTCAAGCAATTCTCTTGCTTCAGCCTCCCAAGTACCTGGGACTACAGGTGCCCACCACAATGCCCGGCTATTTTTAGAGATAAGGTCTTGCTCTTGCTCAGTCTGTTCGCAAACCCTGAGCAGGCAATCCACTCTCCTCAGCCCCCCAGAGTGCCGGGATTACAGGCGTGATGAATAAAATGGTACCATTAAGTTTAACACTTGACCCCTTTACTCATAGGCTTCCTTTCTCAGACTCTTAGAGGAGCTCAACTGAGACTTTATATACAACCTTTCCCCCTTTTTCTGGACTTGGAGTTAAAAGGAATCAGTAAATAGAGGAGAGAGAGAGGTATAGAAAGACATGGGTATGAAGGTATATTTTTTGGTAAGGAAGAATAAAAAGAAAGAGAATAATTTTGTATAAAGAAACTTGTGTGAACAGTAACAAACTCTGAGTCCTTCAGCTGGAGAGCAGAGGGTACCAGGAGTTATCATGAGAAGCAGACTCTAAAGTGGGATAATGGAGCTATTTTACTCGACAGCCAGATTATGATGTCAAAAGCTGGTCATTAGTGTAGATGTTGGCCCTTGGCAAGGGGTTGTGATTGTGGTATCATTGTTCAAACTTGTAGCATCAGGGACCTGCGATAGGAGACTGGTTGAAAGGGACAGACTGGAGGAGCATTTGAGTTTCAAGGAAAATAGTGTCAGGAGTTGGGAATTGGATGGCTGTTTCTCCCAGCTCTTGAAGCATTAGAGAAAGACAATGAAAGGGTAAAGGTCATAATCACCTACAAGGTGAAGTGTGGAAACCAGAGGCTCTCCTTGGCAGCTAAAGAGATTCATCACCTGCAGCTGGGGATGGGGAGTGCAGAAAAAGCTGCGGAATAGGAGCAGGACTTAATTTGCAGAGTTTTCTCCAGGTTCGGTCTAGTATACCAAGGTCAGGGCTCTGATTCATAAGGAACAGGACCCTGAGATTTGGGATGGGAGCATCTGGATTGATGGACTCAAAACCCTGTGGGATCAATGCAATACTAATTCTTCTGAATCCCATGTGGTGAGCCTGTAGAAGTAGCCCACTCCTCCCTGTTGAACACTAGCAGTCTCCCCTTTCTTGAAAATGGTATAAGAGATTCTCCCTTGTAGGACAACCCGTGCCCTGCATAAGATCTAGTATTATTTCCTCTTCTCATGAGAAAACCAAAAACTAGAGTCAAGTTGAAACATAATCCAGCAGGAAAAGTGCTGGGTCTGCTGAAAGAGAAGGAAATTATACTCCAAAGGAGCTGCAGCACCTAGACCACATACTCCAGCAGGAGCCAGGAAAGCACAGCTGCACCGTATCTTGAGGGTGCTAGATCAAGGCTCACTGAATAAGTTGAATCACAGAGCTTATTGCTGCAGGACCAATATCCTGCGACACAAAATTTAACAACTATTACAGATCCCAGGAGATGGTGCTATTAAGCTGCTTGGTTGCCTCTTAAAGTTTGGAGAAAGCAATGGTCCACTGTAAGTGAAGTAGAAATACTAGAAATATCATGGAAATGGTGGAGGAAGGGATGTAAAGCCCGAGAGATGTGCGCTCATCAGGGTGGATATTCTGATAATGCCAGCCAATAATGTGTGAGGGCCTAAAGGACACTATTCAGAAAGTAAGGGGAGTGTGCAGACCGACGGGCACTAGGCTAGCTCAGGTAGGAAACTCACCGTGTGTGGGTTGTTACGTGTGGGCCAATGTTATGATAGAAAATGCTGTTACAAAACTGGGCTCCCTGAGAGGAACATGTAGGATCCCAGGTGATAGCACTTAACCCTCAGAAACTAGGTGGGCACAATTTTCATAATGAATGACACCACAGAGACATCCTCCTTGGGAGGACTTGACCCAAGGAAAGCTAGGGAGAAAATTAACAAGAACATTATATTCCCAGGGTAAGATACAGGGGGCAGCCACCAAGTGAATTGTTCAACCTGCATCACCAAAAGAAAGCAAGAAAGTGTGAGGGCAGTCACCCCAATAACCCAGAACCTACTACAGCAAAGGTTTATAATCATGATTCCTCAATCCTTCTCCAGAGGAAACAATGGCCATTTCCTCAGAAAAGGTCAGTACTCAAGCATTTGTTGTTTTTTTTTAAAGAGACAGAATCTTGTTTTGTTGCCCAGGCTGGAGGGCAGTGGCACAACCATAGCTCACCATAACCTTGATCTCCTGGGTTCAAGCAATCCTTCCACAATAGTCTGACAAGTAGCTAGGACTACAGGTGTGTACCACTATGCCTGGCTAATTTTTAAATTTTTGTAGAAATGGAGTCTTGCTATATTGCTCAGGCTGGTCTTAAACTCTTGGGTTCAAGCGATCCTCCTGTCTCAGTCTCCCAATGTGCTATGATTATAGGTTCAGCTACTGTTCCTTACCTTACCTAAACATTTTGAGGGTTTTTGGATATAAGGCCTGAATTACAGTAACCCTGATATCTGGGGACCCAAAGCCTTATTATGGTCTCTCTGTTAAAGTGGGACTGTATTGGGACTAGGTAATAAATGGAGTCCTTGGCCCAGTTCTAGCTCAGAGTGGGTCCAGAGACCCACCTGGTTTTCTCAATTTCCAATTATATAAAGTCACTATGTAATAGAATGGAAATACCTGGAAAGTTGGAAACCTCCCTCCTCCCCTAATCATTGCAGTGAGGAACTAGGATTTTGCCTTTCTTAAAAGCTGTCGGCCTGGAGATGCCTGTGGCTCACTGGGTAGGGCACCGGCCCCATATACTGAGGGTGGTGGGTTCGAACTTGGCCCTGGCCAAACTGCAACAAAAAATAGCCAGGCGTTGTGGCAGGCACCTGTAGTCCCAGCTACTTGGGAGGCTGAGGCACGAGAATCGCCTAAGCCCAGGAGTTGGAGGTTGCTGTGAGCTGTGATGCTACAGCACTCTACCTAGGGTGATAAAGCAAAACTCTGTCTCTAAAAAAAAGAAAGAAAGAAAGAAAGAAAGAAAGAAGGAAAGAAAAGCCGTTAGCCTGAAATTAGTGTGTTATTGTTTCATGGTTGCTGGCTGAATACAAGACTCTTGGGTCAGAGACAAAGGACTTTATTAGTAACAGTGAGCGGCATCAGCATCAAGTTTGCATCTGTCTCCCTTGTCCCCCAATTCCTACAGAGGGCTTGCAGAGAGAGAGGGTCCAGATGGATGCCTGTACATGCCGAGTGTCACGTAACAGGAGGAAATCACTGAACTTAAGGAATCTATGATTGTTATAAGCACTACACAAGCCAACTCCTTGTTCTCAAGGGAGCTGTTAGTTCATCTCTCAAGGCTCATTGCTGCATGCACTAAGAAATCTCTTAAGTAGAGAGAAGTCAGGGTCTTGCATTCTTGGCATAGTCAACAAGAATGTGCAGAGATATTCAGAATCCATGGTAGACTGCTTCTCCCAATAATTTATTCTTTTCTTTTTTTTTTTTTTTTTTTTTTTTTTTGAGACAGTCTTAGTCTATTGCCCTGGGTAGAGTGCGGTAGCATCATCATAGCTCACAGCAATCTCAAACTTGGAGTCAAGAGCTCCTCTTGCATCGGCCTTCTGAGTAGCTGGGTCTACAGGCACTCACTATAATACCTGGCTAGTTTTTGTGTTTTTAGTAGATATAGGATCTTGCTCTTGCTCAGGCTGGTCTTTAACTCCTGAGCTCAGTTGATCCACCCACCTCAGCCTTCCAGAGTTATAGGTAGGAGCCACCATTCCTGGCCAATAATTTATTCTTTAGACTGTAAGATAAGGGCTATCATGGTGGGAAAGGCCAAATTAAAGTTTCTGAAACTACTACCTCCTGCTCCATCCAAGACAAACTAAATAAAAATAATATTGCAATCCAGGGAACACAGCAGAGATTAAAACTACCTTTAAAATTTCAACAAATGCAGTGGTGATGTTTTCCCCACTTATTTCACCAATCTGACCCCAATCAAAATGGCAGATGGTTCCTGAAGAATGGCAAACTCATCCAACTAGTAGCCCCAATTGCACTTGCTGGGTTACAAGTGGTCTTTTAGTTAGAGCAGATTAACATGGCTTCAGGTATATAGTATTAGCCATTTACCTGACCATCTGACAAACACACCAATACATTCTTTTTATTTTTAGAGACACAGTATCACTCTGTCACGTCAGTGTGAAGTGCAGTGGCATGATCATAGATTACTGAAAAACTCCTGGGCTAAAGCAATCCTCTTGTATCATCCACATCAGCCTCCTGAGTAGCTGGAACTACAGGTGAGGGCCACGAGGCCTGGCTAATTGGGCCAATGTAATCTTTACTTGATCTTAGACAAAAGGCTGAGAAGCAACAGGGCCAATGTATTCTTATCCTTCCCAATCTGGAATAAATTCTCATTCATTTGGGATGGACAACAGTATACATTTATGATCTTCCCCTGGGGTTATGTTAATTTTCCTCTCTGTTATAATAATAAATATTGAAAGGAAAAGAAATTCTGAAAGGACCCTGACCATCTGGACACTCCAGGATATTACATTGCTCCATTGTATTTATGATGTTATGTTATTTGGACCAGATGAGCAAGAGTACAAATACTTGTTGAAGGCCTAGGTAAGACACATGTGTTCCAGAGGGTTCTTCAAAGATTCAGAGGCCTGCCACACGAGTGAAGTTTTTTGGAATCTACTGGTTTCAGGTCAAATGATGTCATCTTGCACTTCCCACCACTAAGAAGGAAGTACAATGCCTAGCAGGCTTCTTTGGGCTCTGAAGACACTTGGGAAAACTGCTTTAAACCTTACCAAGTGACAAGGAAGTTCACCAGCTCTGAGGGAGGCTTGTAGAAGGAAAGGGCTCCACAGTGGTTCTAGGCTACAATACAAGCAACCCAGCTCCTCGGGCTCTGGGGCCCCTCATATCCCATGGTTTTAGAGGAATCCATAAGAAAATGTGTCGTGTGACGCTTATACGCAGCCCCAATATGAAAATCATAACTGAGACACATGGGGACCACAGCCTTATCACCTGAAGCATAGAATTATACACTATGCAAAAAACATCTCTTGGTGGCTCGGCACCTGTAGCTCAAGTGGCTAAGGCACTAGCCACATACACATACCAAGGCTGGCAGGTTCAAATCCAGCCTGGGCCTACCAAAAAACAATGACAACTACAACCAAAAAATAGCTGGGCGTTGTCGCGGGCACCTGTAATCCCAGCTACTTGGGAGGCTGAGGCAAGAGAATCACTTGAGTACAAGAGTTTGAGGTTACTGTGAGCTGTGACAGCACAGCACTCTACCAAGGGCAGCAAAATGAGACCCTGTCTCAAAAAAAAAAAAAAAAAAGAAAAAAAGAAAAAGAAAAATAGCCAGGCATTGTGGCAGGCACCTGTAATCGCAGCTACTTGGGAGGCTGAGACAAGAGAATCACTTAAGTCCAGGAGTTGGAGGTTGCTGAGAGCTGTGATGGCATTGCACTCTACCCAGGGTGACAGCTTGAGGCTCTGTCTCAAAAAAAAAAAAAAAAATCTCTTGGCATGCTACAGTGCCCTAGCAGAGACCAAATACCTACAGTCAGAGCTGTTCATTAAGGCATAACATCAGCAGTAGCAATTCATTGTAAGACAGAAGTGATACTTCCAGAACTGGACGTATGCAGAGCCAGAGGTTAAATAAATTGCATATGTAGGTGGCCCATGTTTCTATCTTCCCTACTACTGTTGCACTAGCCCTTCTCACTCAGTTAAAACTTATGTTCATTCTAACTTCCAGAATGTCAGAATAAAGACTTCTGAAAATCTACTTCTCTATGAAAGCAAAAAGAACATGGGATAAAAAATATTAAAGTCCACTTTTTCAGAACTGTGGGAGTTAACAAAAAGCTTACAATAATCCAAGGAATGTTATGAATTCAGAAAAATAGCTGAATCCAGTAAAACTGTATAAGCTTTATTTATGGTGTTTTAAGTTACACCAGTTCCATCCCTATTTCCTCCGCTCTGCAATAGGCTTGAAGACCAACAGCTTCCCACCTACGGACAGTATCAGTGAAAACCAAAACTTGGAGGGACAGAATGGGCAGCACTCCACACCCACAGAATTATCAATATTCGACCTGTTGGGCATCCATAACTCACTGGTTAGGGAGCCAGCCATAGGCTCTGGGGCTGGTGGATTCGAACTTGGCCCTGGCCTCCTAAACAATAACAACAATAACAACAACAAAAATGGCCAGGCATTGTGGCGGGCGCCTGTAGTCCCAGCTACTTAGGAGGATGAGGCAAGAGAATTGCTTTGAGGTTGCTGTGAGCTATGACACCATGACCCTCTACCAAGGGTGACAAAGTAGTCTTAATTAAAAAAAAAAAAAAAAAAAAAAAAGGCTGTCTTTTAGAGAGCCCGTCTAGTAGCTCTCTAAAAGTCTCCATTCTCAGAACTTGTCTTTATTCAACTTGACTCAGAAGTTTCCTTGGGCAAAAAGTATTAAACCTAGGCATTTTTCAAAAACAATTGTTGGCATATGTTTAACATCACTGCTGCCCATTGTGGTCTTACAAGTTTGGGCTTACAAAAGGCACACACACACACAAAACTTAAAAAGGAAAAACGTGGGTATGGGATGTTTGTACGAGGCTTTTAAAAGCTTTAACATACTTCTGACAATTTAAAAGGCCACATACATGTACAGAACTGTGCAGATGCCCAACAAAATCCTAAAAATGCCTTAATCTCTTGCCTTGGGCTGACTTAGAGACTCTGCACAAGCAGGAAGTAAGGCTAAGGAAGAGTGGTAAACTGCCTGTTGGGGCATCAAAACTATATCTCAACACACACACACAGCCCCTCAGCAAAGGCCAGGGGACTTACTGGTTCAAGGAAATTAAGAGAATCTCTCTTTTTCCTTTTTTTTTTTTTAAATTTATTTATTTTTATTGTTAAATCATAGCTGGGTACATTAGTGCAATCAAGGGGTACAATGTGCAGGTTTCATATACAATCTGAAATATTCTCATCAAACTGTTCAACATAGCCTTCATGGCATTTTCTTAGTTATTGTATGTAGGCATTTGTTTTCTGCATTTAGTAAGTTTCTCCTGTACCCATTCTAAGATGTACTGTAGATGTGGCCCCACCCATTACCCTCCTTTCACCAAAACCTCCCCCCTCCCTTCCCCTTCCTTGGCCCTTTCTTCATAGTCTTGTGCTTGGGTTATAGCCTTCATGTGAAAGCTATAATTTAGCTTCATAGTAGAGCTGAGTACATTGTATACTTTTTCTTCCATTCCTGAGATACTTTGCTAAGGAGAATATGTTCCAGCTCCATCCATGTAAACATGAAAGAGGTAAAGTCTCCATCTTTCTTTAAGGCTGCATAATATTCCATGGTATACATGTACCACTATTTGCTAGTCCATTCGTGGGTCGATGGGCACTTGGGC